>WWET01004425.1:112475-123687 GCA_011038615.1 Limnodynastes dumerilii | reverse complement strand
TGATCCGCTACAGTGTGGGAGCCCCCTCCCACACTGTACACTTTACATGCTTCCCCCCGCCCACTTTAGCGGGCGGAAGGAAAGCACAGCCCATTCCTCGGAAATGGGCTCGGATGTAACAAAGTAATCTATAACAATCCTAGCGTAACATCTGGAGGGCGCATGCGTGCGTAAATCACCTGACGTTATTACATCTGAATCTGGTCCTAAGTGATTATACCCCTACAGAAACAGAACTCCTTGTCCTAAAAAAGGGCTTGGAATTTGGCCCTAGTACTGATGTCAATCACTTCAATACGTATGTTGCTTTACAGAAGTTCACACGTAAGGCTACATTAAAAAGGCATTTTGCTATGCAGTCCAGAGACACAGCTATAGAAACCCCTAAAGAAGATAGATTGGTTAAAGGTCAAAAGTTCAAAAGTAAAATCTACCTTTAACTCTACATATACCGTATTTCCCCCATGTACAAGACGCACCCCTGTATAAGACGTACCTTAATTTTGGGGCCCCAAAATTAAAAGTGCGTCTTGTACATGGGGAAAGCCCCCCCTCCCCTTTAAAGTTTTCTTACCTTTCAGATCATCCAGCGAGCGGGACTGCAGCCAGAATATGACGTCCTGCGGTGGCTGAGACTGGGAAATGAAGTCCCACTTTATTTCCCAGTCTCGGCCACCGCGGGACTTCATATTCTGACCGCAGTCTCGCTCGCTGGATGATTTGAAAGGTAACAAAACTTTAAAGGGGAGAGGGGATCTGCAGCCTAGACCTTATTTTAACATCCAGCCACAGTGTGACTCCAGACCAGTGGTGCTGGTCTGGAGTCAGACTGCGGCTGGATGTTAAAATGGTAACCCCCCTGTATAACACGCATTCTGTGTTTGGACACAAGATTTTACGGTAATAAAGAGTGTTTTATAGAGTCTTTTAATAAAATGGTCACTAAAGATTTAGAAAAACTAGAGGAGCGCCTCAAGAAGAAAAATTTTAAAATAAAAAGAATATATCTAAAGCTGAGGCAGATGCAATAAAATGCCTGAAAGAGAATAAATCAATCATTATCAAGCCCGCTGACAAAGGCGGAGGCTTGGTAATCATGAACATTATTGACTACGAAAAAGAGGCTTTGAGACAAATCAATTGTGCAGACACATACCAGACTTTGCATGGTGATCCAACCATAAAAATCATGGAAAAATACAGTTGGTCATCAAACATTATAATTCTGGTGCCTGAGTAAAGAGGTGTTTGAGTTTTTGAAAGTCAATGCTCCATCAATCCCTGCCCTTTATCTTCTACCGAAGATACATAAAAATGCACAACAACCCCCCGGTAGACCCATTGTGGCAGGGATAAATTCGATAACTTCTAAATTATCGGAATACATTGACTCAATTTTGCAACCTTTAGTGACCTGCACAAAATCTTATTTAAAAGATACGGTGGCTGCCATCAAACTCTTTAAAAATATGAGTTGTGATGAAGACACATATCTTATCACGGCAGATGTAACATCCCTCTATACCATCATTAGGCATAAAGATGGTATAGAGGGTGTACAAGTCACTAGATCTTATTAATTCAAGTCTAAATAGCTTTATAATAGAAGGTCTACAATTTATTCTTGAGAATAATTATTTTTATTTTAAGGATACCTTCTATTTGCAGAAGACTGGTACGTGGATGGGGGCCAAAGTGGCAGGGACCCAGAACAACATTAGATGAGTTCTGTCAATTCTGTCTAAAAGACCACATATACGCAATCTACGTATCGAAACGATACGCAGATTACGTACAATAGCTACTGCACATGCGCAGTAGCTACTGTTCAGTGAATTACGTCCGTCTATGGAAGACGGCCGTAGTTCTGGATACGGCCCAATGTTTCTAACAAAAGGTTATGAAGAACATTTCTTGAATGAGGTTATAAAGGAAGTCATGGCAGAGGATAGAAAGTACCTCTTGTCACCAAAAAAGAAGACACAACAAAAAGACTCATTTGGTATATCTTTTATTACACAATATAATGCATATTATGCCAGTATTGAGAAAATTATAAAAAAAAACTGGCATATTTTAACCTCAGACCCACTGTTACAACCTATCATTCCAGCTGTCCCCAGTTTCATTTACACTAGAGCTAAGAACTTGAAGTCTACCCTTACTAGAAGTGCCTATCGTGTATCCCCTCAAAAAAATTGTGCAATCATATCAAAGGAGTTTTATAGATGTGGCAATTGTATGATGTGTCGTACACATCAAACACATGCAGCTAAAACCTCCATCTTTCAGTCAAAAAATGGGAAATCATACAATATTAATCATTCAGTCAAAAAATGGGAAATCATACAATATTAATCAGTTTATCACCTGTGGATCAAAGAATGTTATATATCTGATAGAATGCCAGTATATTGGCAGAACGAGTCACCCATTAAAAACACGCTGAGCAGAGTCCATCAACAATATAAAAAAGGGTTTTGCTAAATACAACCTTGCTTTGCACTTTAAAGATGTACATCAGTGCTTGTGCTCCTCAATTGTAAAAACCATAGGTATAGATAAAATTGAGGTAAACTGGAAATGCTCAGGAAATGTTGGCAAAGGCTGAGATGCGTTGGATTTTTAATAGGGAAACGATGCATCCAAATGGTTTTTATGATGTTTTATATACTTTTTAAAATATTTATAAATATTATTTATGTATTTTTAAAGCACGGGGCCCCGGGACCTGCGGGGCCATAGGCGGCTGCCTATACGGCCTATGCCGTGGGCCGCCTATGCCTTTCAGTCAAAAAATGGGAAATCATACAATATTAATCAGTTTATCACCTGTGGATCAAAGAATGTCATAGAATGTGGCATTCAGTATATTGGCCGAACGAGTCGCCCATTAAAAACACGCTGGGAAGAGCACATCAACAATATAAAAAAGGGTTTTGTTAAACACAATCTGATGTACTTTAAAGATGTACATCAGTGCTCGTGCTCCTTAATTGTAAAAGCCATAGGTATAGATAAAATTGAGGTAAACTGGAGAGATCACAATCCTCAGAAAATGTTGGCAAAGGCTGAGATGCGTTGGATTTTTAATAGGGAAACAATGCATCCAAATGGCCTTAATGCCGATTTTGAAATCAAGTGGTTTTTATGATGTTTTATATACTTTTAAAATATTTATAAATATTATTTATGAATTGTATAACAGATTTTTAATATGTGAAATGATTTTAGTGCATATATTTTATACATTTGAGAATTGTCTATTATGTAAAACATTTGATGTAATGATCAGATCGAGAGATTAATTATCCCCCTAACCAATCAGAGACCCAATATGGCCACTTGGGTCTATATATGACTCCAGATTCTGTTATAGCCTTGAGAAAGATCAATCTATTTGATCGAAACGTGTTGGCTGGTTCTCACTGGAGTTACCTATTTTATCATACATCATTACCACTGTGGTTCCCATCTAAATGCTGTTGGAGATACCCTTGAGTGTTTCAACTTTTGCCTTTTTAGACATATACCTATATGTCACATTACGTTTGTGAGTATTCACTTTGTCTTTTACCCTTGTGTTTTCAATAATCTTTATTTATCTGTACTATTGCCTGCACGCCGTGTACTCTTCTCTCCCTGTATACACCAGTCGGTCAGTCGGAGACGAGGCTGCAACGAGGAGGAAATCTAGTACAGGGAGACACATGCGCTGCAACGTCTGGACCACCACGGGTAAAATACCCGTCCTGCTCTGGCACTGATCTACTGTCCGTAACACCCATCGAACTGTAAGCTGTCATACACTTTCCTGATTCTTGGACAGAGACTGTATTCCGTATTGTCATGCATGGGATTTTAACATCTTAATATCGTTATATCTCATTATCGCTGACATCCTTTAAGTTGCCTGCACATGTTCTCTCTGATATTATATCAGACATACGAGATAACTTAGATATTCTCTGTGTTCACACCGTAACGCTGTTACTTTGTTGCACTTTTTGATTTACATTGTCGCATGAAGGTTTTTTACTAACTTGCAATATATGTTTTGGCTGCATAAGGGTTGTATAGGCGCTATTTCTATTCCTTCTTGGTTTGTTTTGATTTATTTTGACACCCCAGCGATGGAGGGACAGAGAAACTCATCCTGCCATTTATGTATGGGAAGGGAAAGGATTAATGTGGACACTGCTGAAGATGATCTCCAGAGAGGATTAATGTGAATACTGAGAGAAATGATCTGCAGGAAGAGGACAGGGTTAATGGGGACACTAGTGGAGATAATTTTAAGGTAAAGTGCAAGGTTAATGTGGAGAATGGGGGAGATAATTTGCAGGGAGGGGACAGGGTTAATGTGATGACTGGAAGAGACAATCTGCAGGAAGAGGACTGGGTTAATGTGGAAACTGGAGGAGATGATCTGCAGGAAGAGCACTTGAGGCAGTCATGATGCTGACTGCACTTGGTATGTCAAGGTCATTGTTATGGCTGTTAGTTTCCCTGGTCCTTTTGCTGTCTGTATTCCTCCACAGCTAACCACAGCCCATGCAGGACAAGCAAAGCATGTAGTAGGGGCCCCCGGGCCACTCACCAGTCCAGAGCAGGGCAGTGGCAGCAGGAGAGACACTCTGGATGTTGGCTGGGGACAGTCAGCCTCAGGAACTCCGCAGTGGTGATTTTCCTGTGTGCGCAGCTTCCTCTATCAGATCGTCACAGCACCACCTGCTGGACAATAAGCTCATTGCTACTCAATTAAATGACAAAAAAAATTCTTCTCTGCTTATCGGGATAAGCAAGACAACGGGCGGGACAGCGGGACAGAGCACCGAAATCGGGACTGTCCCGCACAAATCGGGACAGTTGGGAGGTATGAATATATATGCTTTTTTTGTTCAAGTAAGACATTAGTTAACAGGAATCCCCATAAAATTGGGATACAAAAATGTGAAATGGTAATGCCGAGAGCCTTGCAGTGATCATAATATAATAAAGTATGTCAGTGACTATAATACACAATACAGAGAGCACACCGGTGATTGCTATATGATGCAGATTGCCCACCACTGGCAGAGCATATATAGAGCATACCAGTGACCAGGCCTTATATTAAATATAATAAATATTACACATACATGCTTATTCATATCCAAGAATTTTTTTTATTTTTATTTACCAAATGCCCCTGGCAAGTGCCATCTTGGTCAATGGGTAGAATCACTCTTGTAATTCACATACATAATTCAGCACTGCTCTTAACTGATATCTCGGTGTGGTTATCATTAAACTATATGGTAATTTTAAAAAATAGCCATGGTCTGTCACATTCTGGAGTTTCTCACCTGTCTGGAACTCACAGTGGATTTCGTAATCAAGAAACAGAATTATTGTAAAAAATAAATATGAGGAGTACACAGGTAAATAATAGTCTACAGGTACATATACAAACAATGGCACTGATCCAGAATTAAGGCTAAATTTCATACGTTAGCCTCCACAACGAAGACTAATGTAGGGAATTAACAATCCTAAATTCCATTCTTATAAAGTAAAACAATGAACCAACATTGTGTTTAGTGCAGACTGGCTGTAGATGATGTAATTCCATGATAATTAGACAGGTAATTCTAGGAACCTGCCCAGCACAGCAGCACATCTGGACACTGATTAACTTGTCTATTAATCCACAGAACTGCAAGGACAAGATGGATTGCGACACAGTGGAGTTGATTCAATGTTGGAAGTAACAGCAAAAAAAAAATAAAAGGAGCAAATCTGCACTTTGGCAAAACCATATTTCATACATTTGCTCCCATATTGGTTTGTCCAGCTGCAGATTTGTACCTTTTGGTGCAGTTACTCAATACATGCATGGAAAGGTACAGACTTGCTCATTCTCTTACTGGAGCAGTTTATTTATTTATTATGAAAACAGAGACTGGGAATATAAAAACACCGGACCAAATCCAGAAGTTTACTGCCCTCGGTGCTCTGACCACAGTGGCTGGGTCACCACAGGTGCTAACTCCTGAGACCACCCCCTTCATGCGCAAGGGACTTCTGAGAGCAGGACCCTAGCGTATCATATCCATACTGTCCCCACGTAAAATGGAAATCTGATTTTGTTTGCAAGGGCTTAACCATGTTCTTATTGTACAATTACCATACCTCCCCCCTTCCACCTACACTACTGAAGTCTGAATCTGCAGGATCCTGATCCAAAATGGAACAATGTTAAGTGCATCCTATTTTGCGGAGATCTGGACTGGACTTGTGTTTTTTGCTTTATATTGCTCCATTTGGATTCTGATATACCTTCTTATCTATGGCCCTGTATCTGAGCAACGCAGACTTGTCTTACTGTTCATTGGTGTGAGTGGTTTAGAGTGGAGCTGGTAGACAGAATGCATTTCATAGCTACCATTTTATTTTAAAGCATTTCAACAAGAGATATGCATTTGACTCTTTGCCTTTAATGTTATAACTAAAATATATGATTATCTTGCAAAGTGGATATGCCTTGTATATGTTTAATTTGTTTCCCTTTAAATGTCCCAAACTGTATGCCAGTAAAGAAATTGTGATATATGCACACACTGTATAGAAAGTTACCCTTTCACTTTTACAGATGAGAACACTTTTGTCTAGTATCTAAAAAACTGAAAAAAATGTACATCTAGTGATTAACAATGCTACAAATAGAGAACCGTGTACACAGATGCGTGTGTATAAAGTATGCAAACATACGCACATACGTGGCAAGTATGTGACACCACCCTCACACGGACTGATTTTTGGTGACTTACGCATCCATAGGGCAACCTTAACTCTATGTGTGTAGTTACGTGCGTAAGTTACTTACGTACGTGCATACATTACTAACCACACCCTCAAAAGGCACGTACTTTGCACGTACGGAAGACAACCACACCCTTCCGTGCATATTTGACTAAGTGTGATTCAGAAATCAGTGCCTAATGGACTTCCATGCGTAAATCCTACATAAGTTGTGCGGAAAAAGTTACTACGCATGCGCAGTTAATCTGCCCCTAAAAATATGCACGCAAAAACAGGCAAAATTGTATCTGTGAATCTGGTCCAGTATCTCTTGCCTTTGCTGAAGAAAGCCATGAAGCCCATTTGCAGAAATAACCATTTTTCTATAAGTACTTTAGACCATATTTACACTTAGGTGCGGATAAGCATGTATCCACCCGCACCTATCTTAAAGCTTTCTCCCCCGCCACCTTCCCGGCTCCTTACCATACCTCCCCCCTCCCACTCTTCTTAAATCCGCTGCCACGGCACGCCTCTTTCTACTTCCTAAAGTACATTCGGTCTTTGGAGACTGCATGTACTCAATCGATGTAACTAAATGGCGCATGCGTAGTACGTCATTTCAAAGAGCAGCTGCTTCTTAAGCGAGAATATGGTCCTTTGCTGTAACTTGTCTTATACAAACTGAGCCAGAGTCTGCAATGTGAAATATAATGGTAAATGCAGCAGATTCCTTCCAGCTATTACCTATTACATTAGAAAACATATAAACAGCTAGAGCAGCACAATAAATGTTTTTTTTTAAATCATAGAAACAACGACCTGCTTCCATGATTGGATGGCCCTTTGAGACCTTTCAATTTCCTATGGCACCCCGCATTTATTAAAACTGAACAGGTGAAATTGTTACACAGTGTTGTCCTACAAATATTATACCTTCTGTTGCCCCCTTGATAATGTCACAGAATTTGTGCAAAATATTCAAAGTGTGATTCAATGTGATTACAATTATTTGTCACTGTTAGTTGCTATATTGAAAGAAAAAACAATACTTCAGCAGTACACATCAGCAACAATTTGTTAAATTCTCAATATATCATGTATAAGCTACCACTGAACTGTTCAGTTTCATGCCAGAAGATTGTAATGTGTTTACACAGATGCTATATTTACATTACTTACTGTACATTAAAGTGGCACATGAAAGGCAAGTACAATTTGCATGCTGGCAGCATCACATTGGTAGAGTAAGGTCACATTTGCTTATTGAACTGAACACACTGAACCTTACATGCAGCTTGATTGTTGAAATAAATAACTCAATTAAGGTAAATGATATACAGGGTGCTGAATATCTTCTTATTGAATTCCCACAAAATAAAATTACACCAACCTTCTGTCTATATTGCATGCTGCAGCTAGATTGGTCCTTGCAAAATAGTCCGCTGTGTCATTCTCTACATTGTTTGTTTATGTTTATAGAATCAGTAGATAGAAATATACTTGTTTGCCCTGGACTTATCATGTATTCATGCAGACAGGTACTCTCACTGTCTGCGGTATGTATTGTGCATCCGGAAAGTATTCACAGCGCTTCACTTTTTCCACATTTTATGTTACAGCCTTATTCCTCAAAATTTACAGACAGTGCCCAATAATGACAACATGAAAAAAATTTGGGGGAGTTTTTTGAAAATGTATTAAAAATCAAAAACTAAGAAATCACATGTACATAAGTATTCACGGCCTTTACCATGAAGCTCAAAATTGAGCTCAGACGCATCCTGTTTCCACTGATCATCCTTGAGATGTTCCAACAGCTTAATTGGAGTTCACCTGTGGTAAATTTTGTTGATTGGACATAATTTGGAAAGGCACACACCTGTCTATATAAGGTTCCACACTTGACAGTGCATGTCAGATCACAAACCAAGCATGAAGTCAAAAGAATTGTCTGTAGACCTCCAAGACAGGACTGTCTCGAGGCACAAATCTGGGGAAGGGTGCAGAAAAATATCTGCTGCTTTGAAGGTCCCAATCAGCACAGTGTCCTCCATCATTCATAAATGGAATAAGTTCAGAACCACCAGGACTCTTCCTAGAGCTGGCCGGCCATCAAAACTGAGCAATCGGAGGGGAAGGGCTCTAGTCAGGTAGGTGATCAAGAACCTGATGGTCACTCTGTCAGAGCTACAGCATTCCTCTGTGGAGAGAGGAGAACCTTCCAGAAGGACAACCATCTCTGCAGCAATCCACCAATCAGGCCTATATGGTAGAGTGGCCAGATGGAAGCCACTCCTTAGTAAATAGCACATGGCATCCCACCTGGAGTTTGCCAAAATGCACCTGAAGGACTCTCAGACCATGAGAAACTAAACTCTCGTTATGTTTGGGAAAACTAGGCACCGCTCATCACCAGGCCAATACCATCCCTATACTGAAGCATGGTGGTGGCAGCATCATGCTGTGGGGATGTTTTTCAGTAGCAGGAACTGGGAGGCTGGTTAGGATAGAGAGAAAGATAAATTCAGCAATGTACAGAGACATCCTGGATGAAAACCTGTTCCAAAGCGCTCTTGACCTCAGATTGGGCGACGATTAATCTTTCTGCAGGTCGACACTAAGTACACAGCCAAGATATCAAAGGAGTGGCTTCAGGACAACTCTGTGAATGTCTTTGGGTTGCCCAGCCAGAGCTTAGACTTGAATCCGATTGAACATCTCTGAAGACATCTGAAAATGGCTGTGTACCGACGCTCCCCATCCAAGCTTATGGAGCTGGAGAGGTGCTGCAAAGAGGAATGGCCAAAACTGCCCAAAGATAGGAGTGCCAAGCTTGTGGCATCATATTCAAAAATACTTGAGGCTGTAATTGCTGCCAAAGGTGCATAAACAAAGTATTGAGCAAAGGCTGTAAATACTTATTTACATGTGATTTCTTTGTTTTTTGATTTTTTAAAAAAAATTCAAAATCTCCCAAAAACTTTTTCACATTGTCATTATGGGGTATTGTGTGTAGAATTTTGAGGGAAAAAAATTATTTATTCCATTTTGGAATAAGGCTGTAACATAACTAAATGTGTAAATAGTGAAGCTCTGTAAATACTTTCGGGATGCACTGTATACAGGAGTCCCGATACACTGTCCAATGCTGCCCTATAGGTCCTCAGTGTTTGAGCAATTGAAGGACCAGAGCCTGTAATCTAGTGAAACCACCAGACATGTAAAGGGCAAAGGGTCCCTATTAAAGACACTTGAGGGGTGAGTTCATGGGACTGAGAGAAAGCATCCGCCAACCCATTGTCAACCCCCGATACATGTTTGGCACAAGAAAAAATATTATACTCCAAATACGGAAACAAGAAATACCTGAGGAGGTGGACAATGGGAGGTGAAGAAACACTCTGCCTGTTGATTGCCTGCACAACCCCAATGTTATTACACATGAAGACAATCTCCTGATTCCACAAGCGTGGGACCCACAACTCAACTGTGACCATGACAGGGAAATTTTACAGCAGCAAAGTACAACCATGTGACCATGTACCAGTGTAAAAAAGTACTAAACACTTTCAAAGAAAGCACAGGAGACTGAGCAACTCATGCTTCCGCAGATCAATGGGGGACCTGACCTTGTTTAGGTTCAGGTTTTATGGAAGTTCAGGGACGGTCCATGGTGCCCAGGGGCTTAGTGCAGTCCTTTAATGGGTGATTGGCACAACAATGGAGGCAAGCATGCTGGTATGTGCACTTGCTGCCCTGGGAAAAAGAGGAATTTTTATATCTAAAATATTTTCCATGATGGAATGGGGGTGCTCCCTGGCACCCCTGTGACTGAAACCTTGGAGCAGAGAAAGCTTGGATGGGCCGCTGTCTCAACCAAACACTGTGTGACTTCAAGCCACAAGTCCACGTCGTTATACCCTTTGTTTCTCTGTCTATTGTGTTTTTCTTTAAAACTCCTCGTCATACTCCCACCATGCTGTGCCGTTATTGTGTACATATGTACCTGTATGTATTATGGACATAACAGCTATCTAAATGTAGATAGCTAAACATATCCCAGAATACAGTAGGGCATGTTGACAAATAGCAATCTGCTATCTGGTGTAGATACAGTACAGTATATACACAAAATGGAAGTTGCTAAGATCAATTTATAGGTTAGTGCAAACAGGTGCATGAAAGGCTGCATGAAAGGCAGGAGTAATCTGCTAGCATCAGAAACAAAGGAAAGAAAATGCCCCAGCAACACTGATATTGACCAGTAACAGACTATACCATTCTATAAAATAAAACGCAGAAACGTCCGTTACATATATTTGCAAATATATGATAAGCCACCAGCCACCGTCAAGGCCTTTCTGCTTCTGGTGGTTCTAATTCTGATAATGAGAGTCCCAATGTTGGATTATATATATATATATAT
>WWET01004425.1:98432-108606 GCA_011038615.1 Limnodynastes dumerilii | reverse complement strand
TACGGAGGCCCGATCCACGATTGAGCGTTGCTGTAGCAACGCCGGGCAACATCTGCCCGGCGCATGCGCAGATCGGCTGAAAAGCCAATCTTACGCTTACGCCCGCCGTCCTAGTGACGGCGGTTGTAGTTCAGGATCAGGCCCAATGGTCCTTACTACGTGGAGGTTATGGCAGGTAAGCGGGGGGAGGGAGGGCAATGAGGCTGGGAGGGTGGCGTTAACGTACTAACGCCGCCATCCCAGAGTATTAACAGTCACTTATGCCGGCTGAAGTTAGGGTAGCCTTCAGCCGGCGTAAGCGACTGTTTATACGCTGGGGCAAGGGGGAGTGTTGGGGGAGGGAAACGATGGTAAACCGCTCAGCGTACCATCGTAGATTTGGATACGGCACAATATGCTGCCGACAGCATGCCATTAACCCCATTAAGCCGAACCATGCACTTCATTACATGTGCATGATTTGACTTATAGTACTATAAGCAGCTGCATGCCAAGGGTGAAGTGATTACTGCGGCAGCCATTTTTTTTTTTTATAACACATTATATCTTTTTTTTCACAGGTCATAAGGGCTTATTAAAGCTAAATGTGTGCCGATTTCTATTAAATCGACACTCACCGCCATGAGAATTAACTCGGGAGAGTTGCAGCAAATCAGAGATGCAAAAAATCGGCAGAGAGATTTAAACACTGGCGATTTAAATATCCACTCATCTCTCACAAGTTTGTGGAGATTTTGCTTTAGTAAACTACTGCAATCTCTGGCGATTTTACTCAATACGACCTTAGTAAATGAGGCCCCAGGTTTCTCCTGGGTGAATTACCATGTAAAAAAAAGCTGCGTTATAAGACAACAAAACCTGGGAAATTCCCAGATCTGACCATTTCACATGTGCCATGAATTTCCTGGGACTGCCCTTGCAAGCAACTCTCAATCAGCATAAAGAGGAGCTCTTATTGCCTGAAAAAAATTAAGGGGAGTTCATTTTTTTTATAAATTACGGGACTTTGAAAGAGGACGTGAAAGGAGGCAGGCTGCATTTTTTTGTACTTGTAGTTCCTGTGAGAGGAGAGAAATACAAGCAAGATCAGGCTAGTGGGTGCCTTGAGCTGATGCACTGTGGAGTTGCACTTAGACACAGTCATAAATCCAGAGCTAATCCAATCACACTGAGTCGGGAAACGGAGGGTTAAAGAATTTTGGCCCGAGCAAAATTAAACTCCCAGCGTGGGGTGGGGCCTGAGAGTGTCACTCACCTTTTCCGTCCTTTGCATTGGTCCATAGGGGGTGGGAGGAGTTGGACCTCTGAGTCAAATAAAATCCTTGGGAAGTCTTTGGTCTGCCTCTTTCTTCTCCTGCCGGATTCAGGATTGCGTTGATCTTTGTCTCACACACTACACACACACCCTTTGTAACGCCAGCTGCTTGCCTTTTAATTACTCAGTCAGTCCATAGCGCCCCTGCCCCCCCCCCCAAAAGCGGTCAGACAGCCTGTAAATATAGGTTTCTTGTATTGTTAATAAAGTGTAAGTGCCCCTTAGTGCGATGCTCAGACCACGCAGAGCTGCTCCCCCTCCGGCCCGCTACTGTGTCACTGATCTTATCCCTGGCACCCCGCTTCGCGGGGGTGTGCAAGTGCCAGGACTTAGGAGGAGAGGCGCTTCTCACTTCTCCTCCTTTGATACAGCTGCGTCCGCTGCGACGGGAGCGCCTTCAGCGGGCCAGGGAGATCAGGAAGGGCCTTGCTCCTCTGTTTCCTGCGCGCCGCCATTGCCACTGGGTGCGGTGGCTCAGTGGCGCGTGCGAGCACTCTCCCTCACTGCAGTAAGTGCTAGCTCTCCTGTCGGCTCTGACAGAGCCTCAGGGGTGCCGGTAAATGTGAGCCAGGCAGCTGCCCTTTCACCTAGGGCACGCAGTCTGGCATCTGTAGCCTCCATGGGAACTGACTCCCCTAGGGAAGTCAGATCCCATGGCAGCTGGTCCAGAGGGAGTAGCCAAGAGCTATTCTCAGAGGAAGGTCAAGTCCCACTGTTATGTGATGATTATGACCCTGGACTATCTGCCTAAGGTGCAGGTCCTGTCTATCTGGGTGTTCTGGACCCGCACCTTAGGCAGATAGTCCAGGGTCAGTCCCTCACTAGTTAGGTGGAGCGACATGGGCCCCAGGGGGATTACTATGCGCCTTCCAGCAGTCGTAGGGAGGTTTATGTGGACCCCCCTTATCTATACGTGCAGTATGATGAAAGCCAGTATTTCCGTGATAGTCGGTTTAGGTCACAGAGTCCTCAGTCCTACCGCCGTTATGCGGGGCCAGGGTATGCGTATTCTCATGAGGCTTTTCTAGATTGGCCGTATTGGCACAGGCCACCACATCCACCTGCGCCGCGGTACGTCAATGGCGGGTATTACAGTCCGGAGCACCGCGTCAGGGCCGACCCCCGCTCTAGGTCACCCTTTCCCTATGGTCAGTCATGGCAGGACTACTTACAGCAGCGACACACTTGTCCGGCTAGGGTTGAGACCCAGTCCACTATCATCAGGACTGACGATCCCCTATCTTCAGTTCCGCAGGATGCCGTCAGGGAAGTCCACAGGTCTGGTGGTCGCAAAAGATCTGCCCCACCCCAGTCGGGGGAAGGGGGTGCGGCTGCCGAGCTGGCGCCTGAAGCGGTTCCGGTGGCTTCTGAGGAGGAGGTGCAGCCGGGTCCTAGCCAGCCAACTCCCGGTGAGTCTGACCCTAATGTGGTGAGTGTTAATGATGATGCTGTGTCTCTGTCTTTTTTTCGGTCAGTTTTGTGTCCTCCGACGAGTCAGGGCGCCCCTCGCGTAAGCTAAAAAAGGCCACTGATTAGCAGTTATGCAAAAGGACACTAAAGCAGGCTGGGAAGGCAGCTCCCACCCCTGCTGACCCCCCTACCCTAGATCGGCTGAACCCCCTACCCTTGACTGTAGCAGGATACATTGCAATTACACAGCAGTGTCAAGGAGAAGATTAGGAAAGGGAAGTATGTAGATATATTTGCCCTTACGGTGGACAGCTATAAGGCAGTGGGTGCTGCGACTAAGAAGGGGGAGCAGGCAGAGGAGCTGTACAAAAATTTTGAAACCTGGTTGTAGGCATGGTGTTCCTTCATGGATTGTTACCTGGACACGCATCCAGGCGAATATAAATCCATGATTAGACATATGCATTTGGTAACTGACATGAAACATAGAGGCCCCGCCTGGCGTTATCATGACGAGAGGTTTCAGCTTAACACACATGGGGTCATTAATGATATTTTTGGTGAGAAGGATGGGGAGCTGTAGCTGGAGGTTATACAGGCTTCTAGGGAACGGTCGGCTGATACTACTCCCCAGAAGTGGTTTCAGGGCAAGGGGCACGTTGGCGCCCCAGCCAATGCAAAGGGCAAATGTTATAGCTTTAACTATACCGTCTGCAATCGTGGCGGAAGATGTACCTTTCGACACGTGTGCCTGCGATGTAACGGAAATCATCCGTCAAAATCTTGTAACAGGCCCTCCTTGGCCACAGGACCCCTCAAGCAGCAGCAGGGAGCTAGGACTAGCTCCCTCCCCAATCAAACTCAGTAACTTAACTGAGTGGTTGGCTCGCTACCCCAGACGGGACATGGCGAGTTTTCTCCAACGTGGGTTTACTGAGGGCTTTCGCCTGCCAATAATTGGGATGGTGTCCATTGCCTACCCTCGCAATTTGCTGTTTCGGGAGTCTTGAAGGAGAAGGTGGATAACGAGGTTTGGCTGGGTAGAATGTTGGGTCCTCTTAAATCTCTTCCTATCCCGTATCTCACCATATCACCTGTGGGTGTAGTACCCAAGAAACCCCTGGAAATTTAGACTGATTCAGCACATGTCCTATCCGGCCATCGGTCAACGACGCCATCCCGGAGGCGTGCGCCCAAGTGGTGTATCAGTCTTTTGATTCAGCCCTGAATTTAGTAAAAAACGCGGGTTCCGGAGCCCTTATGGCAAAGATAGACGTGGAATCGGCCTTTTGGCTCCTTCCTCTTCACCCCTCCTCCTTTCGTTATATGGGTTTTCCCATCCAGGGTTTGTTCTATATTGACCGCTGTTTACCAATGGGCTGCTCAGTGTCTTGTGCCTACTTCGAGGCATTCAGCAGTTTCTTGCATTGGTGTATCGTCGCGGGTATGGGTCAGGTTGGAGTGGCTAACTATCTGGATGATTTCCTGGTGGTGGGTCCCGCCAACTCGGTCATTTGACAGGATTTGTTGTTTTCTACGCGGGCCCTGTTCCCTGCGGGTTCCCAATGCACATGATAAGATGGAGGGGCCGGCATCACGACTGTCGTATCTCGGGATCGACGCGGTTGCTGGGCTGTGCCGTCTCCCCGCTGATAAAGTGGATAACTTGAGAACATTAATAAAAGCTGCTATCACTGCGCAGCACTTGTCGTTAGCAAAAGTTCAGTCCCTAGTGGGTTCTTTCAGGTTCGCATGCCGGGTTATCCCATTTGGTAAGGTGTTTTGCAAGCGGCTAGAGCACGCAATGGCGGGCGCCCGGAACCCCAAGACATGGATCCCACTCTCCAGAGATCTGAAAGAGGATCATGGGGTGTGGGACTCCTTTTTGGCAAGTTTCAACGGGGTGCGCATTTGGCCGGCGCCGGAGGTATCCAGCCAGGAACTGCAGCTCTATACGGACGCAGCGGGGGGAGCGGGGTTTGGAGCTTATTTCCAGGGTTCATGGTGCGCAGAGGGCTGGCCACTCCTCTGGCACAGGAACAGCTGGACTAAGATCTTGGTCCTTTTAGAACTGTTTCCAATTGTAGTGGCAATCAAATTATGGGCTCCCCTATTTCAAAACAGAGGTTTTGTATTCTGGTGTGATAACCTTGGCTTGGTGCAGTCCATAAATCGGCAGAGTGTGTCTTCTGCCCCGGTGGTTCGTTTGCTCAGGCACCTCGTTCTGAGGTGCCTGGAGTTTAACATAAATTTTCGGGCGGCTCATGTCCAGGGTGTTGACAACGGGTTGGCGGATGCACTCTCCAGATTTGACTTGACAAGGTTTCATCTGCTTGACCAAGAGGTGAGTCTGACTGGCACACCCTGTCCTGTCTTTGTCTGGCAGGTGGTCGGTGGCAGTTAGAGGATTTAGTGCTAAAATCTTTGGCGCCATCCACTGACCGGAGGCACCGATCCGCGTGGGAGAGTTGGCTGACCTTTCACTCAGGCTACGGTAGGGAGGCACGCCGCTTGCAATCCTGCCTTTATGATTTTATGTTGGAGGAGTTTCATAAGGGTAGGACTAGGTCGCACATCAGATCTACCTTGGCGGGCATAGCCTTTTGGTCTAAGTTACGCGGTGAGCCGAATATTACAAAAGGTTTCATGGTTACAAAGGCTCTGAAAGGGTGGGCTCGAGTCCGACCCACTCCGCCCAACACTCGCCGCCCCCTATCAGTTTCCTGCCTGGCGAAATTGATTGAGAAGGTATCGTTGGTAGCTAGTGACGGTTATGAGGCACTGTTGTTTCAGACCGCGTTCAGTTTCATGTACGCGGATGCTTTTCGCGTCAGGGAACTGGTTGCGACCTCAAAGAACTCTTTCAACACAGACTTGTTAACGCACAACGTGATTTCCCACTCAGAGTCCATTTCCTGTCGAATACATAGAGGGAAGACCGATCAGAAAGGCAGGGGTCGCTGGGTGGACTTAAGTAGGCACCCTAATCCAGAGGTTTGCCCAGTGGTGTGGGGTCTAAAGTTTGCGGTAGCTAGGCCACAAGATTGCCCTGTTTGGTTTGCACATGCGTACGGCATTCCGCTATCCTCCTATCAGTTTAAAGCTGTTTTTCAGGACACGCTGATACGCATGGGCTTGAATCCGACCAACTACGGAACGCACTCTTTTCGGATTGGGGCAGCTTCATCTGCAGAGGCACAAGGCCTTCCGGTGGAGGACATTAAACGTTTGGGACGTAGGAAGTCGCAAGCCTACAAGTCTTATCTCCGCCCGATATCGGAGGACTGATTTGGAGGAACTATGCCGTGTTTAATTTGTCAGACGCTAAGGTGGCGTCCTTTCTCGCAGCATCGATTGGAAGTTATTGCTGTTATTTTGATGTTTTAGTGTTGTTATTGTTTACTGATTACAGGTAGTTTGTTCCCTTGTCTACCTCCCTCCCTGCCATGGACCGGACATGGTTACTGGGGTTAGCCAAGTAACTGGCTCACTGCACCAAGTGCATGGGGCGCAGAGGGCTTTTTCCTACCGGTACCAGAGGCAGCCTCGTAGTTCCCCATAGTCTATATAGTCTTGCCCTGGTTAGCTGGGGGTTTTCACCTTCGTACGGCTCCACTGGCATCCCTCTTGGCTATCTCTAGTTATGTTCATGTTCATCAATTTGTTGTCAAATGTTATGCTCACCCATCTAAATGCTCATAACCATGTTCCCTTCTTTCCTCACAGCAGGCGGGTTGTCTGGGTGGTTGGTCACTCATTTGTGTACTGGCCTGGGCAATTTGTTATTTCATCTTGTTGGGCCTTCCCTGGTGACTGGGATGTGATTTGGAAAGGTGTCAGGAGCATATTGTGGCCCGCGGTGCTGGAGTGCCTCACCGGTGCTATGCTGGCAGAGTGACGTCTGGATTTGGTGGTGTTGCACATTGGTGTCAATGATATAGGACGTATTCCGTTGGTGGAATTGTTTTGGGCCATTAAGGAAGATCTGCAGCTTGCCTTAGGATTGTGGCCCGATGTAAAGTGGTGTTGGTTAGACATTGTCCCTCGCCGCGCTTGGCGCTGCCCAGGAAATGGGGCGGTTATTGACAAAGTGAGAAGAAGGATCAACAGGGCGATTAAGGTTTTTCTGTTGCAGCATGGGGGTTTGGTTATTCATCACCCCAGAATTCGGTTTGAGCTTCAGAATCTTTATAGGCATGATGGAGTCCACTTGTCTAATGAGGGGATGCGTATATTTTGAGAGGACATTGTGGATGGAGTGAGATGTGGATTAGTCAAGGTGGCGGTGGGCTGATCATTAAGGACCAGCTTGGTGGAAAACAGGTTTATTTTCACTATTTTGGTAGTAGTTGGTTAATTTAACCTTGTTTGTTTTGTTGTTCTATGGCAGTTTTGACTGCAATCAGGGGAGCTACACAGGGATCTGTGACTTAAGTCATTTTTATAAAGCTACGTTTCATTTTAATTGTTCTAGTAAAGCTTTATCAAACAATACACTCTGTCCATTCTGTCCACTCTGTCCTACAAGAGGTTAGCACAAAAGATTTATGGTGATGGCAAGCAATTGGACCTAAATATTAAAACCCCTATAGTACACTTTTTACAATGACAGAACACCACAAATAAATTGGGCTCCAATAGATTTTAAGTTTCAGGAAAAAAGAAAAGAATTACCGCACAGAGAACAATACAACTAGGGGTCTAAAAGTAGTAGACTGCTAATCGAAAACAAAAAAGTACTCTGATTAGTTACACAATATAACACTCAAAAGTAGGTCACCAAATGTAAGGAGTACAAAGGTGCAATTCTGTGGCAAAACTGTATTGTACAAAGAACAAGATGAGGTTCTAGAGTGAACCCCAAAAACAAGGGCCACATCTTATGCACACTTTTTAGCAGTTAAAATTTTACTTTTATTTTTGTATTTAAAATACTGGATTAGAATGCCAGCGAAAATATAAGGTAATAATTATCACATGTATCACTATATAAATCAAAATAGTAAAGAAAATAACAATGATAAAATTTAAAACTCAACAGGTGAAAGGCAAAAAAAACATTTCTCACAGCCAGCCCTTAATCATCGCTATTAGTTGGAAATCCAGAGTACTTAATGTAACAAAGTATACACCGTCTGTCATACTGCATTAAATCAACCCACCTGCAAGGCCATAGAACTGAGCCGCAGACAGCAAGTCCGTATACAAGTGAAACTAAATCTCTCCCTGTGTGCTACAAAACAATAAAAAGATTTTAAGTTTCTTCAAAGATTACTTAATAAATTGTAAAATATGTCTATGGAGATTGCCATCCTGAAACACAAATTCTTCAGCAAAACAGAAAAGAGCTGAACTCTTTAGAGCTGTGGCTTTTAAGAATATTAAACTGAAGGTGAGCAGGTAGAATGAGGGACAAGGGAAAATAAAAAATGAGGTATTCTACAATTAATAAAGAAAGATCATGGAGAGGGGATGGAGAAGGGCAGGGGAGAGGTTAGACAAATGCATACCTCCCAACATTTGATAATTCAAAAGAGGGACAAAATTTTGCGGCCTGGTAGAGGGTGTGTGTCTTGTGCCACCCAGTGGGCGTGTCTGGGAAAGAGGGTGTGTCTTGCATTAGACCTTCAAACAGGTAGGCTTTATAGAATTGTTTGAAGTTTGGCAGGCTTGAGATGGCAGACAGAACAAGGGAGATTATTCCAGAGAAGAAGGATAGCACAGGAAAAATCTTAAATACTTAAGTATGATGGGTAACCAGATGGAAAGGGAGGAGGCATTCGTTGACTGACCATGGAGGATGAGAAGGAGTTTGAATGAAGATAAAGTAGGAGAGAGTTAGAGAGTGCTTTGAAGGCGAGATGAGAAGCTTGAATAAGATTCTGCAACCTACAGGCCCAGTGTTTGATAAAGAGAGGAGGTAGATGTAGACCGGTAAAATATGAAAATTAGTCTTGTTGCAGCGTGGTGTATACACTGAAGATTTGTGAGACGGTTTGGGAAAGTCAAGTAAGGATGAGGTTGCAGTGAGTGAGAGTTGAATGAGTGAGAGTTTTGGTGGCATCAATAGAGAGCATAGGTCTGATACAAGCCATATAAGCTATCAGTGAAATTTGTCTTATTATTAATTGTCAGGAACAGGTTTGATTCCTATATGAAATGTACAATATTTCTCTGTTAATTGTTGGTAAGAATGAATGGCATTTGTCACGTCAAGGGGTCTGGCTGAATAACCAAATGTTCCTTTAGGAGTCAGGCAGAGAAGGGAAATGGTGTGATACCACTCACAAGTTACCTTGCTTCAAAAGGAACATTACAGACAAGAGACTCCAGCACCCCAGGGGGCCTGTCACTACAGAGGTCTCTAGAAGACATGCAGAGAATTGGCCACTACCTGACTCTAGGATCAAAGCAGTGTTCATATTTTGGGGAAATTCATACTTTCTCAGATTTGTGGAAAACCCAAACTTTAGAGGATTATGACTCTTGCTCCGGTTGGCAATACTTAGAATTTTGGAGTCGGTGGCATGTTTGGAAAGGGCCTTAATAAGCCACATAACATGTGTGTACCCTAACTAGGTAGTGTTTGGTATCTAAACATCCATCATATAGTCAGGGATGTGAATATCATACTGGTATCAGTGGTACAACCTCTGATAGGCAGAAATATGGTTTCATCATTTAGCTATCAAAATCAGAGGGGGCAGGTTCCAGAAGACCGGCCCCATACTGAGGTCACATCCTGCTAACCAATCACCTCTCCTTGCCAGGGGGAGGAGAGATAGACTGATAAGGTACCTTTAAATATGGAATCAGCCTTGGGCTGAGGGTGGATCCATGTGGGGTCCAGCTTGCCAGTCTGGGAAATTATCCATTGTTCTGCTAAGCCCCTAGCAAAGAAATTTCAACAGGTGATTGTGAAATCTGACAAAGCCTTGAAATCTCTATCAGCAACCAGAAATATGCCGTGTAATAGTCATGGCTCCAATATTAGAGACAGAGTGATGAAGACGGACATTACGCCCTACGCCCTATGTAAATACAAGGAACAAAAGAGGTCCGGCGCTTCTAAATAACACTATGTGTCAGCACATAAATAAAAAGGAGGTTTAGTTCACAATATAGCTATATTTTCTTGCTACTGTTTAGTTTTATTTGGGAGTTTGACCACTCCCCAAACATGGCCGCTGCAGGCTATTCAAATGCAGGTAGTGTCTTAACAGAGACCTCCTGTGTACACATATAGCAAATGGATAGGGACTCACCTACAGGAGGTGCCTTGACGCTGGGCAGGTGAGCTTAACCCAATATAGCTATATTGTGAACAAAACCTCCTTTTTATTTATGTGCAGACACATAGTGTTATTTAATGTATGTTTGGAGCGCCGGACCTCTCTTGTTCCTTGTATTTACATTGTGGTCACTTTGGTCCTTGGCTGCACCCCTATA
>WWET01004425.1:53630-73617 GCA_011038615.1 Limnodynastes dumerilii | reverse complement strand
ATACCCCTTTCACATTACCACCAAATACCCGGGTTTTTCATCAAAAACTCGGCATTTTGCAAAAACCCGGGTTTTTGGTGGTGATGTGAAACCGCCACTTCCGGTAGACCCGGGTCAAGAGACCCGGGACTTGAACACGGGAAAAAAGAAGGGTTTTTCCCGTGTTCACCCCGGGAAGGGTGGCAATGTGAAAGCGCCAGGGTTGTTTTCAACCCGGGTCTTTCATTTTGCCTCCCGATTGGCTAGATTTGTCCACTGTTGCTATGGCAACAGTAAACAAATCTCTTTCTAGCGTCGGAAAGCTGTAAAAAAAAATTGCACGTATAGGGCATGCTGATGCTTGTAGTTCTACAATCATCAGCATGCCCAAGGATGACAGGGCATGCTAGCGCTTGGAGAACCACAAGTGCTAGCATGCCCTGTCATCCGTTACAACAACACACAAATACATACCCCTACTAGCACTTAAATAAAATATAGGGCCGGCCCCTACCCTAACAAAATACTAAACATTTCATGCCCCCCTAAAAAGAATAAATTACATTTAATACCCCCAAAATATTTTATAAAAAAAGTACCGCTAATTGTAATATGTTAAAAAAAAGTACCGCTAATTGTAAAATGTTAAAATTACATGTCAAAATAAATAGCATAAAAATAATAATTAAAAGTAGTTACTTGCCATCTTGAAGAGAAACCAGAAGAAACCGCACCGAGACGAACTACAGAAAACACAAAACAAGATGATAGGACCAAGAGAAGGGCTCACAGGACTGACAAAACGTACAGTAACTGACAGGGACTAACACTCACACAGGCACAAGGCAGTAACCCCCAAAGGGGTTAACAAACACAATCAGACAGGGAAGGCAAGGATAATCACAGGCAGGTCAAAACAATAAGGAGGGAGAGTGAGGGAAGTGAAACAGATAATGGTCAAAGGGAGATGGATTAAGCAAGAACTGGACTGAGTCACTCAGAGATCAGAGGAAAAAGCACAAGGCAAGAGAGAGGAAAACAGGAGAACTGGCACAGAGCTTTCAAGAAAGTCTATCACCAGCACCAGCCCCTGAGTGAGACTGCTCTTTAAAGGGAGGCTATCATATCACAGGAGGGCTGGAGGGTGCGAAGTGCAGGCATAGGCTGGCGTCCTGGTTGCTAGGCAGCGCCAGACGCCAGCCCGACGATCTAGAGGAAACAGCGTCCCTGACAACCATAGCCGCGGCTAAGGAGACGCGAGGACTACAGAAAAATGGCCGCGCCGCCACCACTGGAGGCCGGAGGAGTGCGTGAGCATGCGGCAGAGAGGATGACCAGGCATCAGGGAACAAGGAGAAGGTAGGCACAAGCAGGGAGCTGGGGAGCAAGCGAGCAGCAGCGGATTGCAACCTCACATTACCCCCCCTTTACGAGGGGTTAAGGAACCCCTAGGTGCAGGTTTCTCAGGAAACTTGGAATTAAACTTTTGATGAGTTTGTCACCATGAACATTCTTGATAGACACCCATTCACGTTCCTCTGGGCCATACCCCTGCCAATGAATTAAATAAAAAAGTTTTCCTCGAATCCTTTTAGAGTCCAAAATATCCTGCACAATGAATTCTTCCTGGTCCCCCACAATGAGTGGAGCTGGTTTGGAGTGAACTTTGGAACCAAATCTGTGGGATGTTTTGAATGGTTTCAACAGCGAGGTATGAAAAGTATTGGGAATGCGTATGGAGGCAGGAAGTTTTAAACGAAAAGCCACAGGATTGATCTTTCGGATTATGGCAAATGGTCCAATGAAGTGTGGTTCCAACTTCAGTCATGCTTGGCGTAAACAAATATTTTTAGTTGACAACCAGACCTTATCACCAACTTTGAAGGAGGGAGGAGAACGATGCTGGTCAATTCTTGTTTTTGAAACTAATGCTGCTTTGATTAAAGCTTGATTGACCTTTCTCCAGACTGTCCTGATACAAGTACAGAAGTGTGAAACATCAGAATCCGAAGCTTGATCCAGAGAATACAATGAGGTGGCACGAGGATGATGACCAGTGAGGCAGAAAAACGGAGAAACTCTGGTGGCCGAGTGCCTGGAATTATTGTAGGCAAATTCAGCAAATGAGATGTTATTGGCCCAATTCTTCTAAGAGGAAGAAGAAAAGCAACGTAAATATTGTTCTAATTCCTGGTTGACCCTCTCAGTTTGTCCATTAGACTGAGGGTAATAACCCGAGGAGAGACTGAGTTTGATATGAAGCAGGTTGCAGAAGGTCTTCCAGAACTTGGCTACAAATTGAGAACCTTGATCGGAGACGATGTCCCAAGGCAGGCCATGTAGTCTGAAGAAGTGTTTGAGAAATAAGTCAGCCAGCACTTTAGCGGACGGCAATCCGGACAGGGGAATGAAATGAGCCATTTTGCTGAACCTGTCAATGACTACCCAGATTGTAGTGAAGCCAGAGGAGTTGGGAAGGGCCGTGATGAAATCCATGGACAAGTGCGTCCATGGACGTTTGAGGATAGACAAGGGGTGGAGGGGACCAATCTGAGAACTTCTGGGGGACTTACTCTGGGCACAGATGCTGCAGGAATTAACAAAGTTTTCGACATCTCTAGACATAGCTGGCCACCATACAGATCTAGAAAGTAACAAGAGAGATCACTTTGGATACCAAAATGACCCGTGGTTTTGGTAGAATGGCAGTCTTAAAGAACAGCTTTTTGAAGAGAAACAGGAACGAACAAGCGATTCTGAGGCTTCTGTCTAGGACTTAGATGTTGGAGTTGAAGGATTTGAGACTGAAGATCCTGTGTAAGACTGACCATTATCGAGGAGGCCGGAATAATGGGTAAGGAAGAATTTAAAGAATTGTCTTCAGAAAGAAAAGAATGTGAGAGAGCGTCAGCTCTTCAGTTCAGCGATCCAGGACGATAAGAAATGGTGAATGCAAATCTTGTAAAGAACAATGCCCAGCGAGCTTGTCGGGGATTCAGCCTCTTGGCTGATTCAATGAAGGCCAAATTTTTATGGTCAGTGATGACTGAAATGTTATGCTTGGCTCCCTCTAACCAGTGCCTCCATTCTTCAAAGGCTAGTTTGATGGCAAGAAGTTCCTGATTGCCGATGTCATAGTTCCTCTCTGCAGATGAAAATTTCTTTGACTTGTAAGCGCATGGATAGAGACGGTTGTCCATAGGATCAAGTTGAGAAAGAACTGCTCCTGCACCTACATCAGAGGCGTGAACTTCTACAACAAAGGGTCTGTCAGGATTCAGATGATGGAGAATGGGGGCTGTGGTGAAAGCAACCTTCAAAGCCTTAAAGGATTCCACTGCCTTGGTGGACCAGTTGCAGGTTTCTGCTCCATTCTTAGTGAGATCCGAGATAGGAGTAACCAGAACAGAGAAGGAACGAATAAATCTCCTGTAGAAGTTAGTGAAGCCAAGGAATCTCTGTATGGCTTGGAGGTCTGAAGGTTGAGCCCATTCCAGGATGGCGCAGACCTTGGCCGGGTCCATAGCAAAGCCCTGAGGAGAGATATGGTAGCCCAGAAAGAACACATCAGAAACTTCAAACTCACATTTCTCGAATTTGGCGAAGAGTTGATTCTCGCAAAGCTTTTGAGGAACCTGACGTACTTGAATACGATGTTCCTGTATTGAACATGAGTAAATGAGAATATCATTCAGATACACAATGACAAAAGTGCCCAAGAAATCCCTTAAACGTCATTAATTAGGTCCTGGAAAACAGCTGGAGTGTTGCAGAGCCCAAAGGGCATCACTAAATATTCATAGTGTCCCGACTGGGTATTGAAAGCTGTTTTCCATTCGTCTCCCTCGTGGATTCGTATAAGGTAAGAGGCACCTCTCAAATCAATCTTAGTAAAGATTACGGTGTCTTTAAGCCTGTCGAAGAGATCGGAGATCAAGGGTAGAGGATATCTATTCTTGATAGTTCTTTTGTTCAAAGCTCTATAGTCAATACAAGGGCGTAGGGAACCATCTTTCTTTTTGACGAAAAAGAACCCCGCTCCCATGGGGGAACATGAATGGTGAATGAAACCCTTTTGAAGATTTTAACTTACATAATCATCCATAGACTTGGTCTCTGGGATTGACAGTGGAAATAGACGACCCTTGGGATAAGGAGAGTCCGGCATCAAATCAATACCACAATCGTATGGATGATGAGGAGGAAGCCTCTCTGCTTCCTTCTTGGAGAAGACACCCGAAAAATCACAATAGTGAGCTGGAAGAGAACAAGCATCAAAATAGGTCTGTCAAACGGGTAAAGAAAGACATGTAGTACATGATTCGTTCCAACGTAAAATCTCTCCTCTGGTCCAGTCAATAACAGGGTTGTGTTTGGATAACCAGGGGCGACCCAAAACTACCTTAGCAGCAGGAGAAGAGAAAATATAAAATTGGATAACCTCAGAATGACAGGCCCCAACCTGGAGTCGCACTGGTTCGGAGATGAAGGAGATGGGTCCCCCAGACAGGGGTTCCTCGTTGAGACCACATGCCACAATGGAAGGAGACAAAGGAAAGATACGGATTCCCCATTTATTGGCTGATTCTGTATCCAAGAAATTTCCGGCTGCTCCGCTATCCACAAATGCCTGAACCTTGACAGTAGACTCATTAACTTTAATCAAGACCGAAAGTAGTAAGGAATTCTGGTCGGAAATGAGGTTAAGGCCCAGATGGATCTCCTCCATATTCACCTGGCTTGGTCGTTTCCCAACGGCTTTAGCTTCTTGGGACAATTATCAGCCATATGAGCTTTTCCGCCACAATATAGGCAGAGCCCAAGGTTATGTCGGTGTTCCTTCTCCAACCTGGAAAGTCGAAAGGAGCCAATCTGCATTGGTTCTTCCTCCAGAAAAGAAGTACAAGGTGCTGAAGAGGGAGCAACGGAAACAACAAAGGACTTCTCAAACTTCCGCTCCTTAAAGTGACGGTCAATCTTGATAGAAAGCTTCATGAGATCTTCTAAGGATTCAGCAGCAGGATACTGTACCAAAGCGTTCTTTATATGTTCAGCCAATCCGAGACAAAACTGAGAACGAAGAGCTGGTTCGTTCCATTGACAACGGGTAGCCCAGGTACGAAATTCGCCAGCAAATTCCTCCCTGATATATGGAACGAATCTTTGTGACCTAAATAAGACACTTGAATGATTAATGCCTTGATGGCTTCGGAAGTTGTGGGATCCATTCTGAGTAGGCACGGGAGTAGGAGGCACTGGTGAGAATGAAATACTTCCGACATCAGGGGCAGATATAAAGGTCTTGGTCCGAATTGATAAAAGGAATCTGGCTTTCACTTGAAAATGTTGGCTGGTTATAATGTTATGGTACCCGGGGATTACCTTAACTAAGTACCGGGGTGACCAAATAGTATGGTACCTGGGGATTGCCTTAACTAAGTACCGGGGTGACCAGAGAGAGATAGAAAGGAGCAAGCAACTCACCGGTTAGTAGAGCCTGATGTCAGACCGAGTCTTTACTAGAGCTCCTGATGGTGGGGATAGAATGGAGCTGATGGGAACCCGTCAGGATACCGCCCAAATGAGAGTACTCGGGAGAAGAGCAGAATAAGAAGTGGGAAGCCAGATATAGAAAGTAGGAAAATGAAGGAAAGTGGGAAGAGGTCGGCCAGAAGAAACCGCGCCGAGACGAACTACAGAAAACACGAAACAAGACGATAGGACCAAGAGAAGGGCTCACAGGACTGACAAAACGTACAGTAACTGACAGGGACTAACACTCACACAGGCACAAGGCAGTAACCCCCAAAGGGGTTAACAAACACTATCAGACAGGGAAGGCAAGGATAATCACAGGCAGGTCAAAACAATAAGGTGGGAGAGTGGGGGAAGTGAAACAGATAATGGTCAAAGGGAGATGGATTAAGCAAGGACTGGACTTTGTCACTCAGAGATCAGAGGAAAAAGCACAAGGCAAGAGAGAGGAAAACAGGAGAACTGGCACAGAGCTTTCAAGAAAGTCTATCACCAGCACCAGCCCCTGGGTGAGACTGCTCTTTAAAGTGAGGCTGTCGTATAACAGGAGGGCTGGAGGGTGCGAAGTGCAGGCATAGGCTGGCGTCCTGGTTCCAAGGCAGCGCCAGATGCCAGCCCGACGATCCAGAGGAAACAGCATCCCTGACAACCATAGCCGCGGCTAAGGATGGGAGGACTACAGAAAAATGGCTGCAACGCCGCTGTAGGAGACGCTGGAGGCCGGAGGAGTGGGGGAGCATGTGGCAGAGAGGAGGACCAGGCGTCAGGGAACGAGTAAAAAGGTTGGCACAAGCGGGGAGCTGGGGAGCAAGCGAGCAGCAGCGGATTGCAACCTGACAAAAACGAAGTTTTGTGTCATGACTCAAATGGTAATTTGCGTCCTGTGGTACCAGAACACTTACAGATTTAGTTTACACGATACAATCATGAAAGCTTAGGTCATTTGGGGCAGCAGAGATTGCTGGAAATTCTCAAAGAGAAATTTTATTGGGATAAGATGGAAGATACTGTACAAAATGTTGTTCAGTCTTGTCTTATTTGTGCCCAAATTAACCCACGGCTTAAAGGACAGAAACCTCCACTTCTAAGAATTGCACCTGCAGACGGTCCTTGGTCTACATTACAGATTGATTACATAGGTCCTTTACCTTTGGGTAAACATGGTCTCAGGTATGCATTGGTTGTGGTAGATGTGTTTTCAAAATGGATGGAAGTTTTACCTGTCAGGAAAGATGATTCATTGTCTACGGCAAGGGCATTGTTGAATCATGTTTTTGTACTTGGGGAATCCCAAGAAAGATAACTTCTGACAGAGGAAGCAATTTTACAGGAAAAATAATGCAAACAGTTTGTTCTATTTTGGGGGTACAGCAACAGTTTCATGTACCTTATCATCCACAATCAGCAGGTATTGTGGAAAGAATGAATAGAACAATAAAATCTAGAATAGCAAAAATGTTATTGGATAAAGGAAATACTTGGGTTGATGCTATTCCATTTGTATTGATGAGTATTAGAGGAACAGTTTCCTCTGCAACACAATATACTCCATTTGAATTGATGACAGGGAGGAAAATGCCCTTAGTATTCCCAAATGAACCATTTTTGTCTATACCTCAACAGGATGCTGTTGCGAGGTCTAAATGGTTACAAACATTACAGGAGAATTTGAAGACAATTCTTCCACATGCTGCATCAAGAATGCAACGTATGATTGCACCTCACCCTTCCAAATTTGTGAAAGGTGCATCAGTAATGATAAAAACTTTTAGGAAAAGTGGTCCTTGGGAAAGCAATTGGGAAGATCCCTTTGAAATAATTGATACAATGGGACAAGTAATGATTTTGGTGCAAAGAGCATCTAATGCTGTAAAGAATACTCGCAGACATCAAAAATTGTGGGTACATGTTGATCAATGCAAATTGTATGTTTCCCAATAATTGATACTGCTTGTTCTTACAGGTTATCGATCAACATGTGAATAATCTGAGAATGCAGTCCACGATGAAGACGATGTTCTAGGAATCTCTTCCAAGAAAGAAAAGTACTTCAGAAGAAGCTTTTACATCATAGAACATCATTTCTGCTGATGTTCCTTTCAATTACTCTGTATATAAGACTCAATAATTATTATATAATTTAAATGGGACTAAGTATCAAGAAACTTTATGTCCCAGGAAGATCAGAAGATACATTTTAGAAGATGGTTTAAATGATATACAATTCCAGGGACATCATTGAAAATCTGTGCATGAAATTGTATTAAACTTCATTTTATTCATAACATAAGCATTACATTACATGTTAACGCAGCCAAAGCAAGATACACAACATTTCAGGGAGAATATATCCATAACAATAGAATAAGTTCATGGGAATGCACACCTACAGATATATTATCATGTAATATATTGATAAAAGGGAATGAGCTTTTTCTATGGATAGGTGATATTATAAATGTTATGTTATCATCGGGAAAAGTGGGTAGTTATAAAATTGGAATTTGGTTTAAATTAGTTAATGTATTTTTCAATACCTCGTTGCAATCGATTGTAAATTGTTAATATTATATTTAATTCAATTACAGTGAAACCTCGATTATCCGGGCTAATGACTGGCACCCTTCGGCTGGATAATCGAAAAGCACGGATAATTGAAACAGTATTGAATACAGTACAGTGAATGCTAGTACAAGTGCAGGGCAGTGCTAGGAGTGGGTCCAGGGTTGTTGTAATGGCCAAATTGCAGGTAGATGGCTGTGCAAACGGAGGAGCTCCTTCACTGTGCTTCCATTCTCCTCGGCATCCAGGACACGCCCCCCGTTTTACAGGCATGTCTGCTGAGCTCAGCAGCACGGATAATCCGATTGCTGGTTAATCGAGTCACGGATAATCGAGGTTCTACTGTACTCCTAAGTGATGTGTAGTCATGATTTGGATAGCCCAGGAACTAGAACTTTGTGGGCCCCTTAGGAGAATTTTGAAGGGGCCCACCAACTCTGATCTCTGTCATATAAATAAACCTCCTCACTTTCCCCTAATTATCAGCTATGCAATCAGCAGCCTACTGAGTCCTGAAATGGCACCTGGTGACTCCTCGATCTTCTCTGCAAAGGCGCTGGTTTCATCACATCAGCGTCATTGCAAAGAATAAGAGAGGAGCTGGTGCGGATGTTTATTAATCAGATTCAGGAGTGCTGTGGAATCTCTTTCTCTATTGTCCATCCACCTTGACCCTCTATTGCAGAGCAGGGGAGACAGCCTCCTAAGATGCCAGGCACCATAGCAATTGCACCCACTGCATACCCTCCAACTGTACCTGTTTAGCAGGCACAGTACCGTTTTTTAATGGTCTGTACCGGCTAAAAGGGCTCCTGTACCAGATTCTGGCCCTTTAATTCCCTGCCCCCTACACTCACCTTCCAGTTCTTCAGCATCTGATCACTATAGCAGAGCAGCGGGGACAGACTCTTACAGCTCTGCTATAGTGACAAGATCATCTCCTGTTAGTTCTTAGCTCCTCCCCCCGCCCACCTACACTAACCTGAACGTAGGAACGCTGGGGGATGTCTCCTCCAGCGTCCCTATGGCGCTGCTACGTAGCAATGCCGGGCAACATCTACCCAGCGCATGCGCAGATCGGCTGAAAAGCCGATCTTACACTTACGCCCACCGTCCTAGCAACGGTGGGCGTAGGTCTGGATCAGGCCCAAAGGCACTATGGTTGGTCTTTAGCCCACATCAGGTTTTAAGTCTTAGGAGAATTGGTGGTAGTTAATGTAGACTTCTCAGGAGTATGGGGGATGTTAGGTTTTCAGGACCATGTGTAGAAACCAGTTCTTACTGGTTTTCATATAGGTTAGCAGACAAAGAGATTTCTGGATATATATGAGACACTCTTAGGTCACACGGACTCTGGGACACTCTTGCATAGACACACATACACACAGACACATTGCTACATATAAGCTGCTGAATAAGCTTTTACATACATATACATTTGAAGAGACATTTGCTCTGAAATACACACACAATACATACATAATACAATAAATAACTTTGTAAGCTTTTGTTTTGCAATTATTTGAACTTTGTTGTAAAATATTCTAAGTGCATTAAATATTTTGACTGATACTACATTCAAGAGAATATCTTAATTTTAATGCACTAAACAAGTGACTTTATTCCAACTCAAACCATTGGCTCTGTGAGTTTGAAGCTCTCTCTCAAACCTATAATTGTTTTATCCAAGTTTGAAGACAATTAATAGAAGGAAGAAGAATCATTTTTATTATTCATCTTCAAGGACCATATTTTACAATTTACAAAAAACGATTTGAGGCAAATCGCCACAAATCGCGTGATTTGAGCCTCTGAAGTTAAATCGCGGTATTCACAAAGGCTCAAATTGCATGATTTGACTGTGAAAAAAAATCGCAATGGCCATTGAAAAAATAGGGAAAAAAAAATCGCCTTTAGTGTGATTTGAAATCACCCCAAAAAAATTTGCAGCCATAGAGGTGTGATTTGCGGCTGAGGTGCCGTTCCCGAGCATCAAAAACACATGTCAATAGAGTTGACATGTCTTTTTGTGTGTCAAAAATATAAGTGCTGCATGGCTGAAATCCTTAGCCATGCTGTACTAATAGAACTACAAGGCTCAGTATTGATGAGCCTTGTAATAATATCAGTGGCAGCATGGCTAAGGATTCTAACTATGCGTGTGTCTGTGTAGTGTGTAAAAAAAAAATACAGTTAACATTAAACATACATTAAAGATTTACATAAAGTATGCATGTAAACAAGAAAAAAACCTAACTAACATTGTACCCTACTGTGTGCACTTACCTGCGGTGGTCATCTCTCCTAAGTTATGTGGGCAGTGTTTTTATATAGAGATGATGTCAGAAACAGTAGAGGAGTAACTGACGTCATCTCTAGTATAAAAACACTGCCCCCTAGCGACCTCACCATCATAAGCAGCAGCCACGATGCGGAGAAGAAGATCTGCAGCGTCGTGGCAACATCAGAAGACCGGACATCTGCTGCTGACACTCCAATTAACATGAAGACTGAAAAATGAAAAATCTTCACATCAAGAAGAAATTCCTATGAAAGATGACAGCAAACTGTGGGCCCGATTCAATTAGATAAAAATCGTTCGCCGGCGTATTTTTAACGCTATTTTTTTTTAAATTACGGGCGATATTTTTTTTACTATTTAATTATTTTTTGCGTTAAAAATACACCAGTTTTTTAACGATATCGTTAATTAAAAATCCGTCCCTATGAGAGGTGTGGATTTTTAAATAATGATATCGTTAAAAAACCGGCGTATAGAACTACATGCATCAGCATGCCCATGGATGCCAGGGCATGCGGTAGCATGCCCTGCCAGCCAGGGACCGCTGCGCAGGTGCCTAGGTAAAAAAAAAATAACCTTCTCTGAACGTCGCAAATCACCTCCTGCTAGCAGGAAGTACCCGGCGCTAATGACAGGTTATTAGCCAGTTTGAAATATCGTGAGAACGTTATTTCAGACACTGGCCAATAACCTGTCATTAGCGCCGAGTACTTCCTGCTAGCAGGAGGTGATTTGCGACGTTCAGAGAAGGGTTTTTTTTCTACGTTAAATTTTTTCCGCTGGCTGCTGTTTTAGCACAGCGGTAAAAAAATAATTTAATCACAGAATTTTTACCGTTCAATTGCCGGCAAAGGCGTCGTATTTTTTCCGTTGCAATCTTTTTTAAAATATCGCCGGCAATTGAATCGGGCTCAGTGAGTGAACCAATTCTTTTATTTATTACACACGATACACTACATACATAACACATAGCTTAGGACTGAGGAGGCTGCAAGCCTTGGCTGCCTTTAGTGCATATTTTATAAGTGCATAGTTTTTAAGTGTGTGTCAAAATTTAGGGTTAAACAGGGGGAAAACAGAGGGAAACAGTTGAATACCATCTCTGCAACTAAAGCATACCTCCCAACATTTGAGAATTGTAAAGAGGGACAAATTTTCAAGGCCTGGTTGAGGGGGTATGTCTTGTACCACCCAGTGGGCATGTCTGGGGAAAGTGGGTGTGTATCTTGCATGCCTAGATAGTGGGTCTAGTGCACGGCTCTTTTAAAAATTTACCCATCAATATGTCTGTCCCTTATTTTTTTTTCCAGCCTCAATATCTGCCCCACTATTATTTTCCAGCATCCATGACTGCTCCTTATTATTATGTTCAACCTCCATATGTCTGCCCCTTTATTAAATGTCTGCCCCTTTAATATTTGTCCAGCCTCCATGTCTGTCCCTTGTTAAAATGTCCAGCCTCCACGTCTGCCCCTTATTATGGCCGGCCTCCATATCTGCCCCCAAATGCCAGTGCCATCCTCCATGTCTGCCCCCTTGATCTGTCCTCTTATTGCCAGCCTCTATCTGCCCCCTTAAAACCAGCCTCCATCTGCCCCCCTGTTGCCAGACTCCATCTGCCACCCTGTTGCCAGACTCCATCTGCCCCCTTAGTGCCAGCCTCCATCTGCGCCCCTAATGCCAGCCTCCATCTGCGCCCCTAATGCCAGCCTCTATCTGCCTCCTTAATGCCAGCCTTCATCTGTCCTCTTGATGCCAGCCTCCATTTGCCCCCTTGATGCCAGCTTCCATCTGCCCCCCTAATGCCAGCTGCCCCCTTTGATGCCAGCCTCCATCTGCCCCCTGTGATGCCAGCCTCCATCTGCCCCCAATGATGCCAGCCTCCATCTGCCCCCTATGATGCCAGCCTCCACCTGCCCCCTGTGATGCCAGTCTCCATCTGCCCCCTGTGATGCTAGCCTCCATCTGCCCCCTGTGATGCCAGCTTCCATATACCCCAGACCATTTTTTTTACTTACCTTTGATGTTTTCTGCTTTTCTCCATGGTGCTCACTGTCTCTCTCCCTCGCTCTGCTGCGGTCAAGTGACTGCTTGTAATACAAGGCTCCTATGGGAGCCCTGCAGGACCAAATCCATTTTCTTGAATGGCTGTGACCCTATAGGTTAGGGTTACTGCCATTCAGTAACAGATTTGGTCCTACAGGGCTCCCGTAGGAGCCCTGTATTACCTGTTGCGTTCTGCAATAAGCCCGGCTGCATATACAGCGGCACGGACTTTAATAAAGAAAACAACAACTTTGTCCCGAGAGTGTGATCTCTCGGGACAAATTGTGGGGCGGGTTGGACAGTGGGACAGTCCCTTGAAAGCTGGACTGTCCCGCTCAGATCGGGACACTTGGGAGGTCTGAACTAAAGGACAACATTCAACTTCAACTTTATAGTTTGTCCCACTGCACAAGAAACAATGGATGATCCTGATTGCCTCTTTCTGGATTGCCTGGCCTACACTGCAACCAGCTAAAACTCTACTTGATCATTTAGGGCCTACTTTTGTTTATAACACTTTGGACTACATAATTGGTTGGCACATACCTTTCTGTATTTGCAGCCATGCTGCATTTTATTCCTTCAATTCTTTCCTCTACAGCTACACAAGCATAGTCCCCAAACATTCACTTCATTAAATACACTTCAATTACATACACTTGCTCACTGAAAATATTTAACATCCTATTGTTTTTACTATCCTTGCACAGCATTTCTGTTTATATTGCAACATAATTTACTCCCCCACACTCACATCCCTCAATCTTCATTTCCTCAACTCTGATCTACTCTCCAATACTTAACACACGTGAACTCTTTTCCTACATTCAATGTTTGTCTCCAATTTCAACAAAAGGTCAGCACAATCTCACCACCTGTAGATCACGTAATCCTCTTCTATATCTGTCTTTGCTTCTCTTGCTAGCTGATGACATCTCTACAAATACAGGGCCTCCAACACCTTTCACATACAAAGCAATCCTATTCAGGACACTATAGAAACCCAGAGAACTTAAACACATCACATCACTCCCAAAATCCATAAAATGTGCCATTTTGTCTGTAACAAACTAACCTCTATTCATGACCTCTTCTCTCTAACAATCTCAACCTTTTTGCAATCACAGAAACCTGGCTCACTGACTCTGACACCTCTTCACCCACTACATTCTCATATGGTGGTCTCCATTTTACTCATACCTCCAGGCCTGGAGACAGGCGAGGAGGTGGGTTTGGGCTTCTTCTCTCCCCAAAATGCAAATTCACAGTTTTACTCAATGTCCCCTCACTTATCTTCACATCCTTTGAAGTACATGCTGTTCGCATTTTCAACCCTTTTTCTCTGCATGTGGCTGTGATCTATCAACCACCCAAGACATCCTGCCAACAATTTATACAACACTTCTCTGCAATGACTCCCTCACTTCCTATCCTCTGACATACCTACCATTATCATGGGTGATTTTAATATCCCCATTACTAGCCCGTTATCTCCTGATGCCACTAAGCTTTTCTCTCTAACCACATCTCTTGGTCTCTCCAAAAGGAGTGATTCACCAACTCATAAGGATGGCAATTGCATTGATCTGGTGTTCTCTAAACTATGCTCCGTCTCTGATCTTACTAACACCCCTCTGTCAGACCATCACCTTATCACCTGCAAACTGTCCCCCGCTAGTTCTACCTCTTTGCTGTCTAACTGTATCAAACTTTCACTTACCCGCAAAAATATTAATGCTATTAATATCAACCAACTTTTTTCAATCGATTGAAAAATTACTGTCTCCAATTCATAACTTCCACTCTCCTGATTTGGCAGTATCTCACCTTAATCAATCCCTAGCAGCTGCGCTTGATCAAGTCGCTCAAGCTACACCTTTTGCACCACGTCGACATCAGTGTCAGCCATGGCACACTAACAACACATGAAATCTTAAAAGACTCTCCCGCAAAGCAGAACGTCACTGGCGGATATCCCGTTCTTCCCATGACTTCTTAACTTACACCAACACTTATCACACTTATCGAAATGCTCTGGACAAAGCCAAACAATCCTACTTTCAATCTCTCATTTCTGCTCAGGCCTCTAACCCCAAATGCCTTTTTCGCAATTTTAACTCCCTACTGAGCCCTCATGTGCAAAATCCACCAACTACCATCAATGCTGAAGATCTTGCACTGTACTTTAAGGACAAGATTGACAAGATCAGACTGGAATTGGCTTCCTCCTCCTCCTCCTCATCAGCTAATATACTACTTAGTCCCCTTTATTCACACCCAGGCATTATGTCCTCATTCCAACCCACAAATGAAGAAGAAATATCTGCTCTTTTCTGCTCTTCCCACTCTGCTACCTGTCCTCTTGATCCTGTACCTTCACAGGTCAGTCGATGTCCATCTCCTGTGCTTATTCCTATCCTAACTACAATCTGCAATCTCTCTCTCTCTACAGGTATCTTCTCCTCTTTATTCAAGCATGCACTGATTACCCCAATTCTGAAAAAAACAAAACTCTGACCCCAATTCTCCCTCAAATTATCATCCTATTTCCCAACTTCCTTGCCCTGCAAAGCTTCTTGAAAGACTTGCCTACTCTCGCCTTTCTAGCTTCCTCTTCTCACACAATCTTCTGGTTCCTCTTCAGTCAGCCTTTCGTTCCCAGCATCCCACAGAAACTGCACCAAGGTGGTTAATGACTTAATCACTGTGAAATCTAAAGGATGCTACTCTCTCCTAATACTACTGGATCTTTCTACTGCCGTTGATACTGTTGACCACTCTCTTCTCATACAAATGTTACAATCGCTGGGTCCTACTTATATAATTGCTCTATCAGTGTTCGTTTTTTGGATCCACATCCCCTTCTCTTCCTTTATCTGTTGAAGTACCGCAAGGCTCAGTGTTGGGTCCATTGCTATTCTCTATTTATACAACTTCCCTTGGAGAGCTAATAAAGTAATTTGGATTTCAGTAACATCTCTATGCAGATGATACGCAAATCTACCTATCCACCCCTGATCTCTCACCCACTGTGTTGGCCCGTGTCACTGATAGCCTCTCTGACATTTCTTCTTGGATGTCCTCCTGTCATCTCAAACTTAATCTATCTAAAACTGAACTAATAATATTTCCACCTGCGAATAAAAGCTACACACCTGGCCTCTCTATCTCTGTTGACAACACTGAAATAATCCCTACTCCTAAAGCTCGGTGCTTAGGTGTTACCCTTGACTTTGAACTGTGTGTTTTGTTCCCCACATACAATCTGTCTCTAAATCCTGCTACATACATCGAAAAAACATTTCCAGAATACGCAAATATTTCATACAAGACACTGCAAAAACTCTCATTGATGCACTAATCATCTCCCGCTTTAAATATTGTAACGCTCTCCTTATTGCCTTATTGGACTCCCACATTATAGAATTACCCCACTACAGTCTATATTACATGCAGCAGCTAGACTGATTTGACTTGCAAAACGCTCTTCAAGTACTTCTCCACTCTGTCAGTCTCTACATTGGTTATCAGTATTTTACAGAATCAAATACAAGATCCTTTTGCTAACCTACAAGGACATCAATATGACTGCACCATATATCCTCACTCATCTCAAGAAATATCCCAGCTCGTGCGCTTAGATCCTCACAGGACATACAGCTCTCCTCCACACTAAACAAATGCTCTGACTCCCGGTTACAGGGCTTCACTCACTCTCTGGAATAACCTTCCTCACCCACTAAGACTATCCTCTACTCTCCAAACTTTCAAACGCTCCCTCAAAACTCACCTCTTAAGACAAGTGTACCAAATTCCACAACCTACATAACATCTGTCTACACTATTATTTGCAACAACTTTATTATATGACCATAACTTCATGATTAAACCAAACTTATTCTCTTTCATTCTATACTAAAATTCCCCTCATTTCTGTTACTAACACTGCTGTGTGACTGGATCATACAGAGCACTGAGCACTTTTACCATGCAAGCTGGCTGGTCCGCTGTGTGATTATATAGCACTTTCCCTTATGTATCAATCCCTAATATCCTATAGAGTGTAAGCCTGTGGCAGGGCCCTCTTACCCACCCAATCTGTCTGTTACCACCCAGTCCTGTTATAATGATCGTTAAAATTGTAAAGTGCTACGTTATCTGATGGCGCTATATAAAAACCTGTTAATAAATAAATAAGGGTGCAGTGTGTATGGTAAGGCAATAGCTAGGACAGTGATGGCTAACCTGTGACACTCCAGGTGTTGTGAAACTATGAATCCCAGCATGCCTTGACTGCAAAAGCATAGCGGACACCTGACAAAGCATGATGGGAAGTATAGTTTCACAACACCTGGAGTGTCACAGGTTAGCCATCACTGAGCTAGGATATAGTCTGTATTGTATGGCGGTAACTAGGATGAAGTTGCTATTATCTTAAGTGGTCCTTATTGTATAGTGATCAGTATTATGTTCTCTGCCTTGTATATATGTCAGTAGGATACTCACTGTAATTATATGGGTCACTGTAACTGAAAATTAATAGTATAACATGCTTTTCACATTGAGCTGTTGAAACAGTCTGTGGGTGTAACAGATGATATACAGTTCATTTGCAAGTTTCATTGATACAAGCACTTTTTGATCACACCCATTTGACCACACCCATGACTATACAGTGGGCCCCCATAACAGTATTCCCTGGTGGGCCCTTAATGCCCCAGTCCGACCTTGACAGCATCCAAATATTCATTAAATGGAATTGCATCTCCTGATAAACCACAGTACAGAGCAGAAGCGAGTCTTACATGAACAGAGGAAAACGGAGTTACCTTCGTGCCCCAAAGTGCCATCTTCAGGGGGTCCAATGTCAGGGACGGATCTCTGAATCCGGTCCTTGTTGCTCTTATTGCCATGTTTTTCCTCCATAGTTAATACTTGAATTATATTCTTAACAGTGACCCCAACATTACCTAAAGCTATGTTGTTTTTTTGTTATCTCTATCAACAATTTTCAGTTGTCTTGTTGAAAATACATCTGCTGGGAATTGTTACTTTGTTATGGACCTGGTATTTGTCTCCAGCTTGCATTAGCATTAACAGACCTATAATTAGAATCTATATGTCTTTAATAATTAGTGAAAATGTTTCAATCGAATACTCCATTTCCAAGAATAATTCCAGACTCAAAAGATATTATACATATAAATATTTTTATCATACCAATATTTTGATTAGTTTGAGTTCTCTAACCATAGCTTTAATGTATTTTAATAGTTTAAGCACTCAACTCTTATTAAACTCTTCTGAGTTCATAAAAGACTGATTTTTTTATTTTACTAACGCTCTTTCAACATCTTTATTTAAAAAATCAATAATCAATTCAAATGAACAATCATCTAAAATGTGATACCATTCTTCAATAAACTGAAAACATTTAATTTTGTTTAAATATTTTTTAGTTCCACTGTGATAAAAATTTGTATACATCATGACTAAACATTTTGTAATCCACAACAACAGCAAACATTTAGCAGCAATCTTAGAAAAAACAAATAATAATAAAAATAAAACTAACCAGTGTCACAGATTTATTTATTTTATTTATTTATTAACAGGTTTTTATATAGCACCATCAGATTACGTAGCGCTTTACAATTTTAACAATCATTGTAACAAGACTGGAGAGTAACAAATAGACTGAGTAGGTAATAGAGCCCTGCTCACAGACTTCAAATTGATTGATACATACTGTAGCACCTGATTCATAGACTGAAAATAAGAGAGGAAAGTTACTCTTGGGCAAAACCATGTTGATTTCAGGGGAGTCATATTTAATCTGTTTCAAACAGTATTAGTTAAGAGGTGGCGTTTCCTAGCCCAAATATAAATATCAGTGTAAAAGTAAAGGTGGTCGCTATCTGTGTGCAATAAGCAGTTCAAAGAATACAATTAACTTGACTCCTCCTGAAACCAACATAGTTGTGCCCAACCTCTCTTCTTTTCTAACTCTGAATCAGGTCTATAAGGGCAAGTGCTAAATATATTGAATCATACAAAGGGGCCAGCCAGGTTGTATGATAAAAGTACTCAGTGCTCTGTATGATCCAGTGTCACAGCAGTGCCAACAGGAAAACCTGGGGTCATTTTATTATGGAAAGAGGAAGTGTTCAAATTTGTATTAATCATGTAGTAGAAAGGAAACTAGATAACAAACTATTTGTAAATAGGGTAGACAAATGCTAAGACGTGGGTTGAGGAATTTGGTAAGCTTGTCACACAAGGTAAAATAGATTGGAGAGTAGAGAATAGTCTTATCATAAGAGGAAGGTTATTCCAGAGAGTGGGTGCAGCTCAGGAGAAGTCTTGAGATTAGTGAGGATATGAATGCAGGTGCAGTCTTGTTAATGACTTTTTAGGTTAGCAATAGGATTTTGTATTGAATTCTGTGAAATACAGGCACATAATATAAAGACAGATAGAGTGGACTTGCTCTAGAAGAGCTTTTTGCAAAGAATATCAGTGTAGCTGCTGTATGCAGTATAGACTGTAGTGGGGTAATATTATGTTGTGGTAGCAAGCTTTATTAGTAGGGATTATTTCCAGGTGGCAGGTGTAAATATTATTAGTTATCTAGACCAGGGGTTCTCAACCCATGGTACGTGTACCACTAGTGGTACGTGTACCTCTGTCAGGTGGTACGCGGCAGGCTCAGGTCCTCTGGCTGTAATGTTGTTTGGTATAATAGTGCCAGACTTAAGCTGATTTTTACTCACTGTGGGGTAGTGGAACTACGTGTGCCGTACGTTTATTCGCGGAGCGTATTTTCGTGCACGTAAGTTCGCTACACTCCCCTCAGCACACCCCTTGCACGGACGTATTTTGTCAAGATACGCTTCCCAAACCCTACCTTAACTTTTTCACACGTAACCGCTGTCATACGCACACATACGTATGGGCTGAACGAATTTATGCAGCTAAGCACGCCCATACTATACACTTTAAATACCACCCCCGGCCTACTTCACGTATTTCAGATGTCATTTCGAGGAACGTAAATTTGGCACGCCCACACGTAAGTATTTACGTGACACATACGTGAATGGCCCATACGTTCACAATTACGCTACGTGAATCTGCGTATTTTCTATGGTGCGCATGCGCAGTGTGTTCTAAACAGCGATTTTACGTCTCCGCCACGCGTAAATTCTCTTTGAAGCGTTGTTCTGGATCAGGCCCTGTGTCAGTAAAGATCAGTTTAAGCCTGTAGCCTGTCACACTAAACAACATTACAGCGTCCAGGAACACGAGCCGAGAGGGCGGAGTTTTCGACTGGCACTGCAGGAAGAGGATCCCCAGAGCTGAAGGAAGGAAGGAAGGAAGTGCTGGAGGCTAGATCAGGTAAGGTAAAAGAGGTGGAACTGAGTGGCGGAGACGTAAAATTGTGCATTGTGTGGGGAGGGAGATGCCAGAAGGGGGGAAATGTGGCGGAGACGTAAAATTGTGCATTGTGTGGGGAGGGAGATGCCAGAAGGGGGGAAATGTATAATATGTAATGTGGAGAGG
>WWET01004425.1:40844-52050 GCA_011038615.1 Limnodynastes dumerilii | reverse complement strand
GGGGGGCATGATAAGGGTATAGAGAAATGATAAAGAGGAAGGGGAGGCGATGAGAATGGGGAGATGATAAATGGGGAGGAGTTGATGATAAGGGGATAGAGAAATGATAAAGCAAATTGAGAGGGGAAGATACCGTATTTCCCCATGTATAAGACGCACCTTTTTTTAGACCAAAAATAGTTCTAAAAACCAGGTGCGTCTTATACAGGGGATGTAAGGCTGAACTTACCTTTTCAGTCCCTCCGGCGGTCCCTCCGGCAGTTTCAGGCTCTCTCACCCGCAGCTGTGACTCCGGCTGGCTCCCTGGCGGTGCGCGCTGTACACTGACGCTGTGTGACCTGAGGTCATGCAACGTCAGTGTACAGCGGGCACCGCCAGGGAGCCAGCCGGAGTCACAGCTGCGGGTGAGAAAGCCTGAAACTGCCGGAGGGACCGCTGGAGGGACTGAAAAGGTAAGTTCAGCCTTACATCCCCTTTATAAGACGCACCTGGTTTTTAGACCTATCTTATACATGGGGAAATACGGTAAATGTTACGCTAATTTTTAAATATTTTTTTTTTATTAATTATTTTGGACTCAGTAAATGAATAATTTTTGCAAAGTGGTACTTCACCTGGTTCCTTAGCGGGTAAGTGGTACTCAACAAAAAAAAGGTTGAGAACCCCTGATCTAGACTATCATTCTTTATAACAACATTTTTAACATATTCCTACATTAATTAACAATGTTTAAGATTATTTGTTAATAGGTGACTGATCTGTGCTAATGGGTGGCTGCCTTGCACATACACAGAGCAGTTGCCATTATGCTCATGCGCAAACCTGTTATCAACCTGTGAATATATTGGATGGAGGGGACTCAAGTAGCCATTTGCCATTTAGCCTTATGCAGAATCTGACCAGCACCCTTCATTGCACCATGTGAACCTTTAAATCTCTAAAGTCAAGGATGCATTCAATAACTGAACTATTTTCTACAATAATACTGTACATGACAAGTACAAATTATCCTTCAAACTACTACAATATCTATTGCAAATTAACCAAGCAAGTCTACATGATGTTGACATTATTAAGACATTGTGATGTATAAAAACTGAACAGTAGAGAATTGAACAAATTGTGCTGTCATATAAAAGTGTATTGTGTATAGTGAGTCACACAACACACATTGATAGATTATTATTTATATGTATCTGCAGTAATAATCAAGCAAAATTAGTCAGGATTCCATAGAACCATGTAAACTGCAACATATACTAGTTTTTCCTCCTAGAAACTGGGAAATTGTGTTTCTGATGATAAAATATTGTAAATATTGTAAATACCATGCCCTGCTAATCAAAAATTCATATTAAGTTAATCTCAAGAACAGTAATAATTCTTGTTGCTAGCACAACCCTGCCTAATGGCTTCCTGATGTGCTCAGGTCAAACTGAAGAATAAACATGTTTTAGCTGTACTGGTTGTCATTGATAAAAAAAAATATTTATATGTATCTGATGCTGTTTTAGATTTAAGAAAATAGAATGTGTCATAAAGTTTGGCCAAAACTAAAAATATTAATTAAGACATGATTAGACATGCTGTGAACCTTAAATGGAAAGATGTGTGATAGAGGGTTTCACTACTAGCATGCTAACACTATAATAATAATAATAACAATAATAATAATAATAATAATAATAATAATATTGGACTGTGTCCAGACTTATGGAAAAGAATAATTGGAAAATGCCTGCTTTATGTTCATTGTGTGGGGCGGTATAGGGTGGGAAATAAAAAGTGCTTCTGCTAGTGGGAGGGGGACAGGGGAAGTATGTAGATAGACATAGTGGGGCTGATCCAGAGTTTGAGAGTAAGAACAAAATAGGTGCAAGTGTACAGCTCAGCTAAACAATTTTGCAATGTAAGGGGTGCTAATTAATTTGTGTTCTGTTGCATGCAGTGAATACACTTTACTTTTGCACATAGAATTCAAATACAACAAACCATTATGTTTAATCTATAATAAGGCCTATACAGAAGCTGAATCCACAGCAGCATCGTAACGTCTTAAGCCAGTCCGTAACCATGATATAAGTGTAAAAACTTACACGTTATGCCACTGACTTGTGATTTTTTTCCTATTGTCTTTTTGAGTTTGCATTTTATCTAAAAGTTATATACTTACAATTACCTTTTACAACTTAAATTAACCTATATATTAAACCAGAGTATTTTTATCCACAAGTGCAGAATCCAATTTAACAAGTGCTGTAGTTTTCTATGAACCCATTCTTAAACTAAAGTGGAGGATACTGCTTCTGTCTTGGGCTAAGTCCACTGTAGTGTCGGACTTATAATAAAAAGAATGTGGACAGTGGTGGAAAAAAGCACCAAAAGCAGTGTTCCTGTTTAATTAATTGATAAGCTTCTTTAATCAGTAAAGCTTGAAGTGCTAACTCAGAGAAAATAAGAAATAAAATAACAAATAAACAGAGAACTAATTAAAGTGTACTATTTCTAAAATATAATTTACAGTGTCTCAGGGAAAATAATTAAAACAAAGCATGTGTTTATTATAAGAGTAGAAGGACATAACCTTGTGATTAGGGGTAAATGAGTGAATGCGTGCCAGATATAAAACCTATACTATGTATCAATATACAATTTCTATAAAATGGTGTTATCTATTTCATTGTTGTTCATAATTTGAAAAGAATGATGGCATAAAGTAAGTGAAGTTTATTAAAATTGACACTAAGTAAAATTGTCTAGAACATAAGATATGAAAAACAGTTATGGCAACATGTGATGAAAACAACCCTGCAAAATATTATACAGATATATCAGGACTGGCAATTATTGGCAACAGGCAACACAATCCCCCTCACTGGGAACTTTTGGGATTACTACCTACCTAAATCTTGACAGTCACTATAGGCATCCCCTTAAAAGTGTTTAGGTTCCATGTCATATGTCAAGTAAAATCCAAAATATTGCAACTAATCAAGGTTGTTAACCATACGTTAAATATGTTAAATCATATGAAAATTTTAGATCGGAACTACAAGCGCAAAAACAAGCAAAACCTTATAATAGATTAAATGATCAATTTGGAGACAAAAACAAACAAATTTGGGAACTAAAGTTGATGTCTCTTTGCAAAACAGTTGAAGCTAAAAAACATACATGTGAGGTTATTCATTTGAATTCTTACTTAACAAATGTTGTATGCTGTATCTCATTTTTAGTAGCTAGGGATTGGATCAATGGGCTGGATCCAGACTTAATTAAAAGAGGAAATTAAAGAAGGAAGGTTATACCTAGGCTAAACCATGTTGATTTCAGGAGGTGTCAAGTTAATTGTATTCTTTGCATACAGGGATATATCTTTGAATTGCTTACTGCACACAGATACTGACCAGCTTTATTATTAACCTGTTATTTATACTTGGGATAGGAAACACCACCTCTCAACTCTAATACTGTTTGCAACAGATGAAATATGACTCCCCTACAATCAATATGGTTTAGCCCAGGAGTAACTTTCCTCTGATAATTTCAAGCATTTACTTAAGTCTGGATCCAGCCCAATATCTCTACCAGATGGTCATTTCCCGCTCACAAGGAACAGAAATCAATTGTGAGTTAACACACTTGCATTGTAGATCTGGATCAGTGCTCGAAGTGAAAATTTAGAAGTGAGGGTATGGAAATTTCAGCACCAGATTTGCCTTGAGTTTGGCAACGTAAACAGGTCAACAATGAGTAATCACATTGGGCTGGATCCAGACCTTGTTAAGTGCATGAACTTAGTTACACCCGGGCTAAACCATGTTCATTTCAGGGGAGTCATATTTCATCTGCTACAAACAGTATTAGTGTTGAGAGGTGATGTTTCCTATCCCAACTCTAAATTACAGTGTGATAGTGAAGCTGGTCAGTATCTGTGTGCAGTAAGCAATTCAAAGATATATCCCTGCATCCAAAGTATACAATTAACTTGGTTCCTTCTGAATTCAACATGGTTTAGCCCAAGTGTAACTAAGTCCATGCACTAAACAAGGTCTGGATCCAGCCCATTGTATACATGTCATGTGGGTCATGATTTCTACACTGAACACTTCATGTTTAATTAAATGATCTCGTTACCGCTAGGGAAAAACAATGATAGCTTTCTTGTAGGGCTGTTTCTAGGGGCGGGAGAGCCTTATTGTCCCCTCCTTCTGTTTGTCCAACCAACCTTATTGCCCCTTCTTTTGTGTGCCTAGCCAGCCTTATTGCCCTCTCATTGTCCAGTCAGCCTTATTGCCCCCCCTTTATTTGTGTACAGTCACCCTTATTGTCTCCTCTTTCTGTCTGTTTGTCCAACTAGCATTATTGCACCTCCTTTTGTTTCCCAGCCAGCCTTATTTCCCCCTACTTCTGTGTCCAGCCAGTCTTATTGCCCCCTCTTTATTTCTGTCCAGTCACTCTTATTGTCTCCTCCATCTGTTTGTTTGTCCAACCAGCTTTATTGCTCCTCCTTTTGTTTCCCAGCCAGCCTTATTGCCTCCTCCTTCTGTGTCCAGCTAGTCTTCTTGTCTCCTCTTTATTTGTGTCCAGTCAGCCTTGTTGTCCCTACCTTCTGTTTGTCAAAACAGTCTTATTGCCCCCTCTTTGTGTCCAACTAGTCTTATAGCCCCTTCTTTATGTGTGTCCATCCAGCCGTATTACCCCCTATTTGTGTCCAGTCAGCATTATTGTCCCCTCCTTGTTTGTCCAGTCTTATTGCCCCCTGAGTGACAACCCAGCCATATTATCCCACCTGAGTCCCCTTTTCAGTTTGCCTAGCCTTATTGTGTACAGACAGCCTTGTTACCCCCCACTATGTGTGCAGTCAGCCTTATTGCCCCTCCTTCACTTTACTCAGTCTTATTGCCCCCTTTGTGTCCAGTCAGTCTTATAGCCCCCTCTTAATGTGTCCACCCAGCCTTATTGCCCCTCCGGTGTCCAGCCAGCCTTCTTGCTCCCCACCTTGGTTGTTTCCAGCCAGCATTATTGCTCCTCCTTCTGTGTCCAACCAGAATTATTGCCCCTCTATGTGTGTCCATTCAGCCCTATTGCCCTTTTCCAGTCCAGCTTCCCAATCCCCCATTACAAATCCCCATGCCCAAACTACTTTTTAAACTAACTAATAAACTTACCTTTCCTGTGTCTTCCGGCTCTCTCCTCTGCGGTGCGCACTCTGCAGTCTAAAGACGCTCACGTGACCTTGGGTTACACTTGCGTCTACAAACCAGAGCTGCCAGCTCTGTTCATGGGCGGCAGCGGTCTGTCAGAGGTCCTCTGTGAGACCGCTCTGAGTAAAAATACAGCCACTCATGGAATCTTACAAATCTATGAGCAGCTGTAGTCTTACTCAGAGCTATCTCACAGTCAGTGCTTTAGAAGTGCCGGTATGACATACCGCCGCATACCGACCCACTTCGAGCACTGATCTGGATTCTACAGACTTCCATAATGAAAGTGTTTTCAATGGCGGGGCTGGATATGGTGGGATGTCATATACAGAAGATAGAAGGGGTTGTATACTAATACAGTAAAAGCTTGGTTATGTTTTTATGTAATATTCAGAGTTACACATCATCTCCATTTTACATGGAGATGGTACTGAAATAATAAGGTAGGGTCTTGCGACCATAAGTCCCAATTTGTGGCCACCACTCACACATATAGTTAGCACCCAGAAGCAACCATGCTTCCAGTACTGTTGCACCCAGAGAATCGAGCGATGTGGCAGCAGGAGACTTAGGGGCTGATTCAGAGATGCGATTGCGAAAAGATCGCAAATATACGCACCTTAGCTAAGATCTTAGCAGGTTCCAGCCCACTGCAAAACCAGACACTCCCCTTGCAAACAGCGGTGGATCTTAAACTTAGACCACCATTGAATTGCCTTAACTATACGCTGTCCTTTGGGATCTTAACTGACGTGGTAGCGTTCATTTAAGATCCTAAGTGTCAGCCCGCGCCCACTTTCCCTCATTTCCCTGCCTCCCCCCGCCCATTTCCATGCAAATCCTTAAGATCTTAAAGATTCGCGGCACTTAAGATCTTAAGTGCTTGCGTGCGATTCAAAGGTACGCTCTTAGCGAACTTACGCTCCTAACCGCTACGTTAACGGCGTTGCACTATTACTACGCATGCGCAGTTTTGCGAATTTTCTAGGATCTTAAATATACGCACCTAAGTGCCGTGGAAATCGCATCTCTGAATCAGCCCCTTAATTTGGTCCTAGATCACATCTTAGGATCAAACAACTGAATAAAATGTTATCTCAGAAGAGATCCAAGCAGTTAGAATGAGTGAATGAGGGCTATAATATAATAAATTATTTAATAATACAAATAACATTAACAAGCAATACTCTTATTAAAAGTCAGTCATAATATCACCACTGTCTTTTGGATTTCAGCTTTGATCCAGAGCTGCGCTTCCGTCTTTTTTTCAGACGGAAGCGCAGATTGGGAGCGCGCACAGAAAGATGGGCGCAAGTGTACCCATCCGTCTGTGTTCGCATCCGACCTGCCTGCGCCTGTAGAAAGGATATTTAAATGAGAAAGGCGTTTTTTCTCATTTAAATACTCTGTGCAGTGCAGTGCAGTTGCTGCTTAATGCTTAACAAGCCCTACGCTTGGTGTAAGCGTAAGGAGCAGCTCATCGGAGCTGCAAAAAATAAAAAGTGAATTAGTTAAAAAAAAAAAAAAAAAAAAACAGTATCCCAAAAAACCCCTAAATAAACCCATTACCCCAAGACCTCCCCCCTCCTTGCCACTATGAAATCAAAAAAATCCCGGCCCGATAGGGCATGCTGAAGCTTGTAGAACTACAAGCACCAGCATGTCCATGGATGCCAGGGCATGCTGGCACTTGGAGAACCACAAATGCCAGCATGCCATCATCCTATGTTCACCGCTCCCGGCCAGCCAGGGCCCCCGCAGCGCTTGTCACATGTCCCCATGAAAAACATTCTGATGCCGGCACAAAAATGGTGAAAAATATGGCCAAAATACATTTATAAATAAAAAAAAAAACATTACCTGCTGTGATGGGGGTCCGGTCTTGCCAACTTTTAATCCAGTGGGTGTCCTTTGCAAAAAAAAAAACCCCTTCTGCTACGACGCTAACTATGTCCTGCAAGCAGGACATCCCGGCGCTGTAGACCGTTTCACTGTCCTTGGGTCATATTTGTACCCTTTGGACAGTGTCAGAATTATCGTGAGAGCAGGTATGTATGTTTTTTTTTCATTTATAAATGTACTTTGGCCATATTTTTCACCATATTTTTTTTTTTTGTGCCAGCATCAGAATGTTAAAATTTTTTCATGGGGACATGTGACAAGCGCTGCGGGGGCATGCTGGTACTTATGGTTCTCCAAGTGCCAGCATGCCCTGGCATCCATGGGCATGCTGGTGCTTTTAGTTCTACAAGCTTCAGCATGCCCTGTTGGCCCGGGATTATTTATTTATTTATTTTACTGTATGGCGGGTGGGGGGTATGGGGGAGGGAGAAGTATTATTGCCCAAAAAAAAAAAAAAAAGACTGCGATCGGAGCAATTAAAGCTCCGCCTGTTTTTTTGTTTTTTTAAATAAAGACCAGCTTTTCTGCGGCCAATTCAGAGGTGCGTATTTCTAAAGAAACATGCACCTCTACATAGCACGTTTAAAACTCTGAATCCTGTCCTTTACGTGAATGTTTTGTTTAATTATTGAATCGAGTAAATGGTGGCTGCTCAAATCAATTTATAGGCCACTCAAAAGGAATAATAATCTACATAACAAACAAAAATGCCCTAGCCTGAAGCACGTTGCAGGCACCTGTTTATTGGCCTAAAATTGGGAGTAATAGCAAAAATAAATAAATAATAGGAAAAACCATACAGAACTTCAGGGGGGAGGGGAATTTTAGAGTTGAATATATATATATATATACATACACACACACACACACATATATATACATTTCAGCAGCTTAAAAGGGATGAGGGGATCCCGATTTAAAACGAACAACAATACAAATTAGCGCTCAAAGTATATTTAACAGTATGTATTCCACATTATTTTCAAATTATAGTGTTAGCAGCAAAAATTTAACTCTGAATATAACATTCAATCCCTATTGACTAACATTTTGTAATCAGGCAGATTATTAATAATCGATGGCTATCTAGAAATACTAAGAATATATATGGTGTGTACAATTTTACCTAATGTAAAATGTCCAACAAAAGAAGGAGCAATAATCCAAATAAAAGCTCTCCTCGGTAATGTAAGACATTGGGCCAGATCCAGAACAACGCTTGTGAGTGAATTTATGCGTGGCGAACACGTAAAACCGCGTTTTGGTAAGTACTGCGCATGCAAACCATAGAAAATACGCTTCTTAACGTAGCGTAAATGTGAACGTATGGGCCATTCACGTATGTGTCATGTAAATACTTACGTGTGGGCGTGCCAATTTTATTTGAGTCAAAAATACGTCTGAAATACGCTATATAGGCGGGGGTATGTATTTAAAGTGTACAGTATGGGCATGCGTAGCTGCGTAAATATGTGTTGCTCATACGTACGTGAGCGGATGACGTTTACGCGAGTATTGAAATTCACACGTATGCGATACTCTGAATAAGCCCCAGTAAGATAGTAACGCTGGTTAGTATCTGTGTGTAGTAAGCAATTCAAAGATATATCCCTGCATGCAAAGAATACAATTATTATTATTATTATTATTTATTTATTTATAATGCGCTACACGGTATCCACAGCGCCTTACAGAGACAATTAACTTGACTCCCCTGCAATCAACATGGTTTAGCCCAGGAGTAATTAAGTTCATGCACTTAACTAGGTCTGGATCCAGCCCATTGTTATTTAACTCCCTGATAGGATAACCATAAGAATAGCTGTAATAGATAATTACAACAAAACAATGAAACAACAAACAACTGTCAGGTCTGCAGAAGAGAGAGTTTGTTCAACTTCTTACCTTATACAGAAAAAAGAGAAAGTCAAAGAATTATGTGAACAAAATATATTCAGGTTGTATAATACTGTGGTATGAAACACAAAATTTATTAATAAAAATATTAAACAATGAAAACAAAAAAGAATAAAAGAAAAAGAAAAATGTGTGTTATGAAAAGGAAACCACTCACTGAGGCACAGAGGCACTGGGGTCTAGTTTTCACTAAAACCTTTGAAGGTGAGGTTCGGCTTTGCTGCAGGACACCCCGCTCCTATGCGTGCGTGTAAGAGGGCAGGAAAAAATGGAACCCACTGGACAGCAAAACAGACAGCATCACAACAAACAGTGAACTAACAAGGACTGACAAGGGCACTTTCAAAGCTCCCGCAAGCCCCACCAGCTATCAATTACTACTGTAATGTCATCAAGCCACGCCCATCCCCTGAAATGCTAAATATTACAGGAGTGATTGGCAGGGGGCGGGGCTTAAATATGCAATTTGCATAATCATGTAATTAAGCCCTGCCCCCTTGCAGAAATCTATGGTTTCCCTCTGGGTTCTCCCGGAGGGAAGCTCTAAAAAGTCGGTAACCCTGCAGTAGAGACAAAGGGCTGGATCCAGACTTAGTTAAGCGCTTGAAATTAGTTACTCCTGGGCTAAACCATGTTGATTGAAGGGGGTGTCACATTAACTGTATTCTTTGCATGCAGGGATATATCTTTTGAATTGCTTACTGCACACAGATACTGATCAGCTTTAATATCACACTGTTATTTAGACTTGGGCTGGAAAACATCTCAACTCTAATACTGTTTGCAACAGATGAAATATGACTCCCCTGCAATCAACATGGTTTAGCCCAGGAGTAACTAAGTTCAAGCACTTAACTAGGTCTGGATCCAGCCCAAAGGAAGTGAGGGGGAGGAAAACAAGTTACCGGAGCACACAGGGTTAATCACTCACAGCAGCAGGTTCCCTGTATTTGTCAGACTCCCCAAATACTACAGAACCAGCGAGTAGGGTTACCACTTTTTTAGCAATAAATTCCTGGACACAAACCCCCCATCCCCCCAAATAAACCTTAGAAATGACACATTTGCTTTGCCTTAACATACAGTATATACAGTCCTACATATACATTACATATGCTCTCCCCCTTACATACTACAACCACACATTACCTCCCCGGGAGAGCCAACAAATCTCCCGCAAGGGACTTGAGGCTCGTAGTTTCCTCAAGTCCTGCCCCCCTACCTGGCAACACTAGTTTACTAGTGTTGCTAGGGTCCAGGAGGGACTTGATGATGCAAATTGCAACATCAAGACCCACCCCCATCCCTATGAAACCCTGAAAGGGGTAATTGATAGCCAAGGGGCAGGGCTTAATGACACAATTTGCATAAATTGTGCTGTTAAGGCTCACCCCATGCTTGCATCTATGACTTCCCTCCGGGATCTTCCTTTAAAAGTCTGCAACCCTGCATACTACAAGCCCCCTTACATACTACTTTCCACTTTCTCTTCGCCACTTTCACCCTTTTTTCCACCTTACAATAAGCATTTAGTGCTGGATCCAGACTTAAGAAGGTTTTGCCCTGGTGTAACCTTTCTCTCTTAGTTTCAAGCTCCTTCTTAAGTCTGGATCCAGCCCTTAGTTATTATCTTACCTGCTTTGATGTCTTCCCCTCTCTTCTTCTTCTCCCTCCATCCTCTGCTATTATAATGAGGCTGACATGACTTTGTTAGTGTCACGCTGATCAGGGAGCTGTGTTGCATTAGCAGCACATACACAGTGCCCAGACGCAGTTCAGACACTGTGTATGTGACTCAATACAATGTCCAGGAATCATACTATTTCTATAGTTACATTAAATTTCAGCGGCACAGAAATTTTATTTAACTGTAGAAATAGTGATATTCCCGGACTTTGTGTAGTCCGGGAATGGGACCCCTCTGGATGCCAGTTTCAATTACCAGACTGTCCGGAGTAATCCCGGATGGGTGGTAACCCTACCAGCAAGTCTCTCTTTATGGTGGGAAGTCTGTTGAAAGTCCTTGTGGTCTCTCAGCACTGGCAGATGTCCCTAACTTAATGCCATTTAGGTCCAGAATCACCCAGTTCCACTCTCCATAGACAGAACACCCTCACAACAATGATCTTGAGATGGCAGTTGGCTTCCAACTGCCAGAAGCTTGCTGTAGTGGCAGGATG
>WWET01004425.1:30237-40802 GCA_011038615.1 Limnodynastes dumerilii | reverse complement strand
GGGGTTAGCTGGAGGAGCTACCTTACCTACATCTTGCAAATAGACACTGGGACAGTCTGACAGTAGATTAAATGGATAATCCCAACAAACACTGAACAAATGCTATAACCTATAAACTACACATTTAAGCCTTCATGATAGACCAGGGATAAACAATACCATGTCCTTGTGTGAGGGGGGAGTCAAGTTAATTGCATTCTTTGCATGCAGGGATATATCTTTGAATTGCTTACTGCACACAGATACTGACCAGCTTTACTATCACACTGTTATTTAGACTTGGGATAGGAAACATCACCTCTCAACTGTAGATTATATGAAGGCCTTCTAGGCCTGATGAGATATAAGCAGCAGGATGGGGGTTGCTTAGCAATATAATTCAGTTGTCATGGGGTGTTTTTGTGGTGGTGTGATGGGGGTTGTGTTAAGTTAATACGAGCTGATTGGTGGGCAGGTGTGAAAGGCGATGGAGTGGAGGAGGTTATATAAGCTTAAATTGGGTTAGGGGTTGGCATTCGGTTAGGAATTTTCTGGCTGGAGCATCAGTGGATGAGTATTGCACTGTATCACTGTTGTTGTTGTTGTTATTGTTGATGTCCTGTGTTTTGGGGTTTATTCTGGTATACTTATTTGTTGTTCATTAACTTGTGTGTACATTCATTCTTGCCATACTGTGTATGAGGGTTCCAGTATTTGCATTAAAAACCACATTACTGTTCCTAAGCTTTTCAGTGTGTATTACTTACATGTTATCCTGTATGCAAGGGTTCCTGTGAGCACTTGGGTTCCTGATAGCACAAACCACGCTGCAGTACCCCTCTGGGCCTATCACCGGGGGAACGACCTGTCAGACCAGCAGCCCAGACTATCCTCACCTCTAGAGGCTCTAGTGAACACCTGGTGCTGACATAGATTCCGGGACCCCGGCAAGAATCCCTTTGGCCGACTGTAACACTGGGGTGATAATGGAATCACAAGTGATTTCGAGCCTGCAGGGATCTCCCCTGTCATCAGTGCCTTCTTCTGTGTCCAGATTGATAAGGAGGTCTAGATCAAGGTCTGCGTCCATGAGCGCTACCAAGCACGGGTCTGGATCACATAGGTGTAGTAGCAGGGATGCAGGGCACAACTCTGTTAGATGATCATTTCCGGCTGGAATATGGCCTAATCAGATGTGGCCAGCGTCAACACCAATGCTTGCTCTTGTGGGAGGTCAGGAAATGCAATTTCCCATGGCTAAACAGCACACATGGGTGACGGAACTGCTGCGTCATCTAGCAATTGGTTCCCATATACATTTGCTGAGGTGGCAGGGCAGCAGAGTACAGATACAGCTGCAAGAATGAGTCAGCCGCCAGTGGCAGTGGGTCTATTGTTCATTTTGGTTCTAACATAAATTTGATTCCAGATTCTACTTGAATAAAAGATAGCAGAATGAACACAGGAGATCAAATTGAGGAGCAGGCTGTCCCAGGACCCTCAGGTGTTGAAGAAGGTATTCAAGGTGATCACCGGGGGCAGTGAGTTGGTCCCTGTTGGGGATAATGATAAATCTGTGTAATCATCCATGTCGGGGTCTTCAGACGATGAGTCTACGGACTCAAGACTACGCCCTAGCAAAGTTATGAAACTCTAGAAAAAGAGCTTGGCATTAAAAAATGCAGTGGCTATGGGGAGTAAGAGTAAAGCTAAGGTCAAGATTCCTCCTGTGCGGGCTCCGATATACTCATGTGACAACACGGCAGTCATATGGAATGTTCTGTCCTCGGCTAAGGAAAGAATCAAAAAAGGTAAATTCATCAATGTATTTCAATTAACACATGGGGGTAAAAAACTAGCAGCAGCAATGGCAAAGGTGAAGCAGCGTACAAAACTTTCTCAAGATGGTTGAGGGGTTTTTGTACTTTTGTTGTTTTTTATTTGAAACATCGGCCAGAGGAGCACCCTTATCTATGGTACTATGTAAAGTTTGTAAATGTAGGAAAAAACAAGAGGGTCTCCTTTCTATTGATTTCAAAATCCAAGATACAGAGGTATCTACACTCTTGGCACAGAATATAGCACAGCCATTTGAGGCACAGTCCTTTCGTAAAGCACAATTTGGATAAACAAGACAGCAAGTTTCATGCTATGCATTTATTAATGGAAGGTGCATAAAAGGGTCAGGATGTAGATTTAGGCATGTGTGCACAAGGTGTCTTCCCATCCCGCGAAGGATTGCAGAGCCATTATGCCAGGTGTTTGAAAGGGGGTGCCAATCGCCAGGCCCCCTCAGCAAGGCCCCCTCCCCTGTTAGGTTGGAAGTTATGGAATCTTGGGTACGGGCTTATCTCCAAAAAAATATAGCTAGTTTTTTAAGATCTGGTTTTCAGTTTGGGTTTCGCTTACCAATTAAAGGAAAGTCGATACAGGTAGTCCTAGGAATTTTAAGTCTGTTACTCAATGCAAGGATGTGCTGGAGAAAAAGATCGAGGACGAGGTGAAATTAGGTAGGATGGCAGGTCCCTTTGCGACACCACCCATTCGGGATTTCATGATTTCTCAGATTGGTAACCCCTAAAAAAAACACAGGGTAAATTTAGGGTTGTAACAACACTTGTCTCACCCTGTTGGGTCTTCAGTTAACTGCTATTGACTCGGCGGAGTGCAGGGTAGTGTATCGCCCTTTTGGCAACACTGGACATAGAGTCTGGTTTCGTTTGTTACCGCTTCATCCAGACTTGTTCCATTATATAGGTTTTCACTTACCTAAAGGATATTATGTTGATTGCTGCTTGCCAATGGGTTGTGCAATCTCCTGTGCTTATTTAAGTGATTTAGTACATTTTTGCACTGGTGTGTGCAGGTGCAGGCAAATCATAAATTTCTATTGCACTATTTGGATGATTTTTTGTTCATTGGTCCGGCTGATTCGGTGGTGTGTAAGCAAGTTTTGGATGCAGCGTTAGCCTTGTTTCAACAATTTGGCTCGTCGGTTGTGATCAGAAAAATGGAAGGGACGGCTATGTGTTTGTCATACTTAGGTGTAGAAGTAAATATTGAGAACGACTCTTGGAGACTACCAGCGGAGAAGGTGTTGCGATTTCAGGAGGTGCTTGTTGACCTTAGGTCAAGACGCAGAGCCATCTTAAAGAAAGTCCAATCCATACTTGGATTATAACATTTTGCTTGCAAAGTCATTCCGATAGGGAGGATTTTCTGTAGGCGGCTTGAAAGAGCTACCGCTGGTGTTCGCTTACCACATCAATTTTTTGCGTTGAGTGCGGCGTTGCGGGCTGACATGGTTGGCATTTTTAAAGACATTTAACGGAGTGTGCATTTGGCAAGAAATTGGATTGAATATGCAATTGCAGCCACATCTATGGGCTTTGAGGTTTATTTTCAAGGCCAGTTATGACCACAATCGTGGTCTTCTCTCGAACCTAATAGTCTTGAAACTGTTTCCCATTATTGTTGCAGTGTTCTTATGGGCAGCGCAGTTGCAGAATTGCAACATTTTATTTTGATGCAACAACTTGGGGGTGGTCCAGGCTATCAACAGCCAGAGATCGTCGTCTCCTCCAGCCATTAGATTGTTAAGGTTCTTGGTTTTGCATTGTTTTACATTTAAGGCTAGGTATGTTCCTGGGTTCGAGAATAGTATAGCGGATGCTTTGTCACATTTTCAATGGTCCAGGTTTTGAGAATTAGCACTGCTTGCTAATCAGGCTGGTTTGTCATGCCCTTCTCATTTGTGACAGATTGTGCAGTCGAATTAGAAGAGCTGGCAAACAAGTCTCTGGCCCCGAATACATTATCGCCAAGCCTGGGAGGAGTGGGTGCATTACAAAAGCAATGAAACTGCAGCATGGTGAGTCGGATAGAGATTTGTTTTTGGAATTTATGTGGCAGTCATTTAAGGAGGGACGAACAAAAGCATATATGTCTTCATTTTTAGCAGGAGTAGCACATTTTTCACTGGTTAATGGGGGTAGAGATTTTACTAAAGGAAGTTTAATAAAAAAAGGTTATTAAAGGTTGGTCAAGGGTGAGGCCAGTTAGTAAAGATGTGAGGCGCCCTATTGATTTGGCAATGCTACAGAGGCTTATGGATGCGGTTCAAGGAGCGAAAAGTGATTCATTTGAGTGTTATTTGTTTAAAGTAGCATTCTCATGGGCTTTCTTTGGGGCTTTTAGAATTTGCGAGCTTGTCGCTTCTGGAAAGAAGGCGATTATATTCGGGTTTGCAGAAAAAGAATGTAATATTGCAGGACAGAAGTGTTTCTTGTAAAATCCATAAATCGAAAACAGACCAGGTAGGGAAGTGTCGTTGGGTTTATTTACAAGCTGATCCCAATTCTTTAATTTGTCCAGTGGGTTTAGCCAAACAATATGTGGACATGGGAGTGAAGAAGGGAGGTAATTGTTTGGTGCATAGCAATGGGGAGCCTCTAACTAAATATCAGACTTAGAAATGGTGTGTTAGGGTTGCGCTGCTTATCAGACTAGGAATAGGTTACACTGGGGCTACCCCTATCCCTATAAACAGAAGTGCAGGAAAGTAAAAGATAACTTCTCTAGTCTTGTCAGGTTTAATCTTATATAATCAATGTAAATACGGTGGTATGATCAGTAGATTACCCAGTTATGTTGTGAGGTACTAACGCAGGATACAGTTCAACAATAAATGCAGGACAGTATGGGTCCCGAAATGTTACTCTTGTCGTTAGTAAATGCAAATTAATACTGTAAATCGTAGGTTAGGTACCTTATAAAAGCCAGGCAAGGAGTATGGGTCTTTACCCGTTAGTCGGTGGCTCCTTTATGCTTCCCCCTTCAGATTTAATTTGACTTTTATAGCAGCTGTTGAGAAGGAGATATCGTCACGAAGGTTCCCAGTGGAATCTCTGTAGCTGATGTGCTGAACGCTGAAGTTCTAGGGAGGCGCTTTTGCCTTCCCTCTCCGCTGCAAACTACGAAGCTGTGATGGATGCTCATGTGCGCTGTAGCTGGCGGGGATCTAGGTTACCACAGATGCCGAAATCAGTTCCCGCTTGAGATAGCGGTAGTGATTTACACTAAACTGGTGGTGCTGGCTGTGTGGAGAGCTCTCACAAAACGCCAATCCAATGCATTTCACCCAAAAGTGGGCTTCCTCAGGGATAAAGTTCAGGCACCATTCAGTTTCTCGGCAGCAAATGGAGGCTTGTGGATCAGAGGGAGGCAGATTTCTGTTAGGGGCGGATGCACCAATTAACGATGATTGACAGACAGATCACAGGTGTAGGGGACATAGTGTGCAAAGTCCTGAGTCAAGAGTTCTATGACTACCCAGAGTTGTTCAAAAGTTACAAAATGTGTTGACAAGTGCAGGTGGGGTTAAAATATAAAGTTTACTGCACAAATAGAGATAAATATACAAATAAAAGTATAAGTGGGAAAGTGTGAATAAAAACAGGTATATGATGGAAAAAGCCCAGATGTCCCTAATGGGGGGAAACCAGCTCACATATATTAAAAGTTGTTTTAAGTGATAATATGCTGGCAAGGGAGTTGGGCTCAAAGGAACAGAAAAAAGCCCAGATCCAAATCAATGTCAAGACCTTTTGGTGTTAGAGTATCTAGGTTATAAATTAGTCTCTTATCCTTGTAGCGTGGCCCACATATTGTAGCCCACAGGGGCATTCCAGGAGATATATAACTCTTTTGGTTTCGCAACTGATGTGTTCTTTGATTTGATGTTCCTTTCCTGTTTGATTGGATCTGTAGGTGGTGGTGATTTTTGTGGCACGAGAGCCTGAGCATGCCAGGCATTTGGTGCACTGGTGAAACCCTTTTTAGTGTCTACCATTCTCCAGTGGTCTAAAGTGGAGTTGGCATTGGGAGGGCGTTTGCGGCTAGTATGTTTTTGGGGTTTTGAGACTTCTTATAGGTAATGATCGGTTTCCAGTGAAGGGTCTGTTTGAGTTTAAGATCTTTAAGGAGAAGGCCCCAGTGTTTTTTTAGGACCCGTTCCAGTAATCTTTGGTTACTACAGAAATTGGTAATAAAGCGAACAGTGTCTTTTTTTTCTGATAGGACATGTTTGCTCTTAAGTTTAAGGAGTGTTTCCCTGGGCATATCTTTATTCCTATTCAGGGCTTCTTCTACTAGAAGTTTATCATAGTTCCTCTGGAGGAACCTGTCTCTTAGTGCCTCAGCTTGGTCAGTATAGTCGGTTAAGTGTTTGAAGTTCCTCCTTATTCTGCGAAATTGGCCACTCGTAATATTTTGCAGCCACCTAGGGTGGTGGTTACTGCTGCTGTGTATGTAGGTATTAGTTATGATTTCTAAATCTAGAAATTTGAGGCCTATTGATTATTTTGATTTCTAAATCTAAAAAGACAGCTTTCTCCCTACTGATGGTTGATGTAAACTTAAGATTGAGGGAGTTCTTGTTGAAGTATGCAGTGAACTCTTCAAGTAGGTTCCTAATCCTTGCCCAAATACATAGAACATCGGCGATAAAACGTTTCTAGAGTATGATGTTGTCTTTGAAAGGGCTGATATCAGCCCAAATATGTTGCTCCTCCCAGTGTGCCACTTATCTTTTACTTTCTCTAACTAAATATCAGTTCGCCTTTGTAATGAAAAAATGTATGCACTTATTGGGGTTGGATGCGGCATTGTATGGTACCCACTCTTTTCGTATAGGCGCTGCTATTTCTGCTGCAATTTGTGGAAAATCGGAAGCAGCCATTAAGGCTTTGGGCAGATGAAAGTCCCACGCCTATAAGAAATATATTCGTGTTAAGCCTCAGTAGTTTAAGGTAAAAAGTGATGTATGTATATATTGTTAAGTTCTAGGTATGGCGGGGTTAATTTTTAGTTAGGTAAGCTGATGGAGGTATACTAGAGCTCGAGCCAACTTAGGTTTTGTGAAAAACTGCTCGCTTCAAGGGGCTCAGGGGGCTTTTCTACTGCCTTATACTCCCAGCAAGGAGCCTGATTAGACGGGGTTATCCTTGGAGGTTTCAGGAGTTGTTCAACCTCGTTGGATTTGCTCGAGGATGGGTTCCTTCATCCCCTCTTTCTGCGTGTTCCACTTGTATGTTAATTAGTAGGGTAAGGTTTAATGGGGCATTGGAATAAATATTATTTATGATTATTAATGTCGCTGGATATGGTGGTTTTTTCTATGTATTACAGGTGAAACGAAGGAAGAAAGAACAGCGTGAATCATAGGCTACTCTTTTGTTTATTGGACAGGTCAGTTAACCGAGGCTAGGTGCATTTTACAGTCCCAGAGTAATTGCACAGTGGACTGGTTCGGGGTGAGAGGCTTACGGTGGGAGTTATTATTCCCATTGTTTACACCACAAGCAGTCCGCTGTTTTAATATACCCGACGTGCTAGTGATTCATTTAGGCGGTAATTATTTGGTGCAGTCAAAGGGCGGTGATTTAGTTTGGACATTCAAATCAGACGGTGGTAAGAGGGAGATTCCTGAAATTGCAAATTCTCTGGTCAATTATGACCTTGAGGTTACAGTGGCGGGCAGCTAAAAATATTTTAAAAAAGTGATAAAAAATGGAAGAAGATTAATTTGTTAGTTTGCAAATTTGTAGTCGATAAGGAGGCTTAGGTATATATCATCCAGAGCTGCGACATGACTGACCAGAATTATTTAGGGTTGATAGAGTGCACTTAGCTGAAGAAGATAACAAAATTTTTGTTCAGAACCTAATGGACGATTTAATGAGGTGTTGTGGTGGTGGGCGAGGGAACTTTGGGGGGTCTAACATTTTGCGCGTTCAGGAACGGAAAAGTATAACTCAACTTAGATCACAACCCATTCAAGGTAATACGCTTGGGCATTAGCCTATCGGTTGGGCCTGGGTAGGCCATCCTCGGGTGCTGGGGGTGTGCTTTCATGATTGGGTTGCATGATCTAGGTTAGTGATCAATTGGGGGTGTTGAGGACAAGGGGTGCTTGTCCTGATATGCGTATTACATCCCATTGATCTCAACTGCTGTTGGACCACCTACAAGATCTTTTCTAAAATATATCGACAAAATAACAATCTGGACACCAATTAATAAACTATGTCCCCTATTTTAAAGCCACGCAAGTCTCTGTGTCATTTATTTCATTAAGGGTATGCTTGGCTGAATGTTGTGTGAGCAAGTCCTTAGACGTTTGCTGCTTAGATTATCTGAAGGCCTTCTAAGCCTGATCAGATATAAGCAGCAGGATGGGGGTTAATTAGAAACAGAATTCAGCTGTCATGTGGTGTCTTTGTGGTAGTGTGATGGTGGTTGTGTTAAGTTGATACAAGCTGATTGGTGGGCAGGTGTGAAAGGGGATAGGGTGGGGGAGGTTATATAAGCTTAAGTTGGGTTAAGGGATGGCATTCAGTTAGGAGTTTTCCCTCCCTCCCTTCGAGTTTTTGCTAACTTGTTTATTTCTTTTCAGATGGGGCATAGTGCGCAGTAGCAGTTGGAGTCAGCTATAACATCTTGCATGTTCGGGAACGGAAAAGTATAACTCAACTTAGATCACAACTCATTCAAGGTTATACGGATGCTGGGGGTGTGCTTTCATGATTAAGTTGCATAATCAAGGTGAGAGATCAATTGGGGGTGTTGAGGACAAGGGCTGCTTGTCCTGATATGCGTATTACATCCCACTGACCTCAACTGCTGACGGGCCACCTACAAGATCTTTTCTAAAATATATAGTCAAAATACCAATCTGTATTTAGTCTCCTATTTTAAAGCCACGAAAGTCTCTATGTCATTTATTTCGTTAAGGGTATGCTAGGCTGAATGTTGTGTGAGCAAGTCCTCAGACGTTTGCTGCTTAATACTGTTTGCAACAGATGAAATATGACTCCCCTGCAATCAACATGATTTAGCCCAGGAGTAACTAATTTCAAGCACTTACTTAAGTCTGGATCCAGCCTATTGTCTTTTGTTTCTTTCTTTTGGTAACCCAAAAGAATGAGAGATTTTTCATAGTATTAAAACACATTAAACCGTCAGAATCTTTTTTTTTTAAGAAATAAACATAAGTTTTATTATATAATATTAAAAATATTATTAAAACATTAAATGTGTGCAACTTTCAAAAGTATATATAGGACACAAATATGCTAACAATAAATCATAAAAAAAAAACAAAGATCATTTTGCTTCAATCTTAATATCATTCCACTCCTCTCATGTTAATATAGAACCCAAAAATTATTCTTATGGTAAACAGTTCATATAAACCTGCAGGTAGCTATACCTTTTGGTACTGCAATGGAAACAAGGTTCACCCCTAGTTATTGAATGTGGTATTTGGAAGAACATTATATTTGAAATGGCCCTTTTAAAAGAGAACATTGGCCCTGATTCTCGGTTCCGAGAAGGGAATTACGTACTGCTCGTACATACATACGTAATTCCCCAGGTTTGATGGTAGTGGGCACAACCTTCTCACATCACCGTAAGGGTTGATGTACGTAACAAACGTTATGTACACCGGCTTTTATGTGAAAGGAGCTTTCCCTCCCTTTATGCATGTTGTATCTCCACCGTGAAGGCGGAGATAGACATGCTAATGAGGGGATGGGGTCGAAAGGCCACATACATGAAGCGAGCACTCCCCGCTCTGAGAACGGCCGTAATGACATCAGGCGCCCGTAAGTCTGGATCCTGCCCATTTTCTCCTATTTAAGTTAAATATACAATATATTTTATCATTTATGAACTTTTTTTTATTTAAACCATTTGTAATTAATATTTCCACATATTTACAGATATTTGATAATCAACTATCTAAATATTACACTGAATATTTAAAACAATACTTTAACTACAAAAAATATCCATAATGATGTAGATACAAACCATTATCTGCACCAGCAGAGCTGTCATAAAGGAATGTTGAAATCTGATTTTTGAAAAATCAGACTTTTCCCAGCCAGTTGCGAACTGGCAGGACTGGAATATGCCGGACTGGAACAGGTAGGCAAAACAGTTCAATAAACAGGCTTGGCAGGACCGGACTATGCCGGACAGGAACAGGTAGGCAAAACAGTTCAATAGACCGGCTTGCAATATAAGCTGAAACCGGAGCTGGATTGCAAGGAAAGCTGGAACCGGCGCTGGATTGCAGGTAAACTGGAACCGGAGCTGGATTGCAAGGTAAACTGGAACCGAAGCTGGATTGCAAGATAAACTGGAGCCGGAGCTAGATTGCAAGGTAAACTGGAACCGGAGCTGGATTGCAAAGTAATGCTGGAGGCAGTAATGCAGGTAATGCTGGAGGCAGTAGAGCAAGTACTGCTAGACAACAAAGGGTTGTAGTAAATGGAATATGTTCTGGGGATGGTAAGGTAACCAGTGGAGTACCCCAGGGTTCTGTACTTGGGCCAGTGCTATTTAATATCTTTATAGGTGATATTGCCTATGGTATTGATAGGAAAATATGCCTTTTTGCAGATGACACCAAGATATGTAACCGGGTAGACACGCCAGGTGGGGTACAGAAAATGAGGGATGATCTAGGTAGACTGGAGGAATGGTCAAGAGTGTGGCAACTGCAGTTTAATGCCAAA
>WWET01004424.1:95697-113285 GCA_011038615.1 Limnodynastes dumerilii | reverse complement strand
AAAAATTAGAATAATGTAAATTGTAAATAATGTATTCAGTCTAGCTGAAAGGTAAATAATTTCCAAATAACAAAGAGTGTCCAAAGGGAATCCTCCCTGATACACTTGCGTATACCCAAGGCAGAAAATATTGAATCTGAGAGTTATGTCAAAAAACGTCTCTCGGCTGGAGACCTTGGAAAGACGGGAAGGAAGGTAACCAATAGGAAAGGAAGGTAACCAATAGGAAACGCCTGGCTCCGGGTCACTTAACGCGTTTCGGATCTGTAATCCTTTCTCAAAAGTGATCCCGCAATGATTGTCCTGGTCTTAAATAGATTGCGTTGCTACACGTGATTGGAGCATAATAAAAGGATTTACCCACAAATTCTCTTTCATGCCCTGTATGCCGCCACTATTTTAAAACCTTTAATGCATTCAAATAATAAGAACATTCAATAATAAAAAACAATATACATATACATGAACAATAAATACTGTAAAACATAAGAGATAATAAATGGAGACATTTATTATACATTGTAATAGGTAAATTATACCAACTGAAAGATACAGTGGTCCGATATGTTGATACTTATAGACTAGAGGACAGTGATACATGTATCTACACATCTTAATTACCCATAGGGTGGGTGTGTAAGGGAAACGGGACACTCAGTGAATATACATATCTAGCCCATCGTATAATTTACGTAAGGCCAACCTTAAATGTGCCAAACGGTGGACCTGATCATATCTGACTATGTATCAGGTATATTACATAAAATATATATATCCTCCTTGTGAATATCTATAAGGTGAAACCTAACCAAAAAAATAAATAAATAAAAATGAGAAACCAAAAAATTTGATAGAAGGCTTTCGAGTGAAACATAAACCTTGAAACACCGTGTAATAAAAACATCAGGTATTATCAAGTGTATTGAGTCCCATGATACCTACATAAAATATATATACATCCTCCTTATATATAAGTGTATAACAGAATAAGAGATACAAAGGTTTGGGATAGTGATCAGAGAAGCGCTGGAATATAATCAAAAACAGTAATCACAAAAGATAAATGTATATAACACATCTAACCTAGTAACGGCACACAGGGACATAAGTCCATGTAAACTGGGAGTAGTCTCTTGGTAGTAAATCTCTCATCCAATGAGGGTTTTCCCAATAAATGAAACAATGAAAAAAGAAAAAGAAAGAAGAAACAATAAGTAAAAAATTTGAATAATGTAAATTGTAAATAATGTATTCAGTCTAGCTGAAAGGTAAATAATTTCCAAATAACAAAGAGTGTCCAATGGGAATCCTCCCTGATACACTTGCATATACCCAAGGCAGAAAACATTGTATCTGAGAGTTATGTCAAAAAACGAAATTTTACTGGGTAAATGGACACACAAAAAATATATATAACAATTAAAAATTAAAAATGGTAGGCACAGGGAAACATAAGGAATATTGGAATGTCCTACATGGAGATCCAGAGTTGGAGGGTTATGTAGGTACCCACCCAAAATGTATTTATAGGAAGGCCCCTAACCTTAAAAACAATTTGATTAGAAGTGACTTCATGAGTAATAAATCTGTCCCCACCAAAATAACATCCAAAGGCTTCTATAGATGTGGTTCATGTGTATTATGTAAGAACACAAAAGGCCCAAATAAGATGGAGAAATATATATCCACTAATGGGAAGGAGGTGCGGATAAATGAGTTCATCACATGTAATAGCAAGAACTGTGTTTACGTAATAAGATGTAAATGTGGATTAGAATATGTGGGACGAACCTCCAGGCCCTTGAAGATAAGGTGGTCAAAACACCTAAGAAATATAAAGAAGGGTCTGGAGGTACATCCGATGTCCGCACATTTTAAGAATTACCATAATTGATTTTATAATAACTGTAAAATCGTTACAGTAGTGTCAGTCTATGAGTGCCTCGTTTCTGGACTTATATAAATTACCTTTGATGGTTTTCATGAGTGCACCTTAGCAGGTATTTGGATGTGGTTGTATGGAGTGCCGCAATTCCTGTATCTCTCTCTCTCTCTCGTATGATTGGCACGCCCTGTCCACAGTAATTATGCTACAGTTAGGGGAGCCAGGTCCTGACTTACAAAAATCCCTAACTACGCTCAGAAATATCTGCCGGGCGCATGCACAGATCGGCAAAACAGCCGATCTCACGCCCACTGTAAAAATGGCAGCCGGCGTAGTTCTGGATCAGGCCCATGGATATTATTATATGTGAAAGAAGAGGGTTATTAAAATCAAGTGTGCAAAATGAATACACAAAAAAACACATCCATTTAGACACAAGTGTTTCTATTGCTTTGCCGCTCATAAAATCAGTTCCGAGATGTGTCAGCCATGTTTATTTATAACAAAAGTTCGTTTTTTTTCCTTCAGTTAGGCTTTAAAGATACACTTAAACATTCTTTACGGTTGGTGTATTTTTACAAATAGGATGGTACGAATGGTTTATTCAGAAGGCACTTTATACATGAATATAAATATACATTGGAATGCTGTACTTTCGAACAGAAAAACATGAAACATGTTCAGAAATATACATCATATAAACAGTGCCACATACAATGACAAAAACAGATATACCTGAGCATATTTTAGATGCTTTGTAGTTTATGAAAGTGCTTTAAGTAAGAAATTCCCTTTTTAATAATGGATTCCCAACAAACATTCATATAGCATTATTGAACATATCAGGAACACATTGAAAATGGTCTTATTTCTTTTACAAGGCTTATTTAGATTACAGGACATCCTGTGTATGTGCAGTACAGAAGGTGTCTTTAGCTTCCCTGCACCTTATTAGATCTCACTGCCCAGTCTTGAACTGTGCCACTGGCAAATGTGGCAAAGAAGATGGCTCCAAAAACATTAATGCCAGCAGCAATGTAGAACACAATTTGCCATTGTGTCACGGTGTTATCTGGTGTTAAACTTTTTGCAATAACTGGACCAACCATTCCAGGAGTTGTGGCAAATGTGTTTGTGATTCCAAGTAAAAGCCCAGCAAAAGATGGTGCAATATCTAAGTGATGTATGTTGTATCCAGAGATACTGAATCCTCCAAGACTGGTTGACAGGGTAAGGAATACAACCGCTATAGTATAATTACACCCTGTATAGCCAGCGGCCAACAAAAAAACTGCTGGTCCAAGCATACCCAATGAATTAAATATTTTGCGGACAGCAACTGTTGAGATATTTAACCTCCCCCTTTGTTATTATACACTACAAAGAATCAGGTTGCTACTAATAGATATAGTGTGTGATAACAACTAAGTCCCACAATTAGTGACAAGGAAACACACGATTCACTGTGTAGCAACAATACAATTGCAGACAGCAAAGTTGTTGCTATTTTACAACTTGTATAAAACTGAAAGCCCTAATAAGGACTGTTGAGTTATATATACAGCTCAGGTCAAGATTAACACAACAACTAATAGACTTATATACCCATTTGCTGTCAAATGTCTACCAGTATACAGCACAACTACAGCCAGCATGCATTCTACTCAACTCTCATATCTGAAATGGCTGCCAAATCATGAGGGAGTTCCTTATATAGAATTCAAAACATGTGATGATTGTGGGGAAATTATATTTTACCTCTATTTAAGATTTAACTTTCATGAGAGGAACCCAGCCCTCTCTGAGTGTAACTCAGAACCCCCAAAATTTAAATCTGTTGGATGTCCCAAATTTTGAACTGCTCATTTCTAGTAAATATTCCTTTTGTTTTGAGATGCATTGTAAAAATCTTCTTTTCTAATATAGACATTACGTGAGTCTTACTATACTGTTAAGAACTTGCTGGATTGACCTAAATTCTGACTTGATCCCAGTCTACTGTGTATTGAGAGTTCCTAATCTGTGTCTGCTTTGTTCTGTATTGATGTCTTACCAAATTTGGCCTCATGTTTCTGACACTCTTATTATAAGTGTCTTATTAATGGATGTATAGAAATGAATCCACAGCTGTGCTGATTTAGATGACGAAACACTATTGTTTTAAGGTATAAGGAAATCAGGGAAGTAAAATCACATTTATTTTGACATATAAAGAAGTATTCATTTAGTTTATTTACATTGTACGTTGTATTAATAATACATTATTTGTAGAATACATACATAGTAAATGCATAATGTTACTACACATTTACTTAACATGCTTATGTCCAATCTTTTAACAGTAGCCAATAAGGGCCTGATTCAGAATTAAGTGTTAAATTCAGACGTTAGTTTCCGCTGACATCTCTTTTGATATAGTTTGATATCCAAAATCCACACAAAGTTCCAGGCTGAATTACGCACAAATATTAGCATTGGGGAAGCTGGGTTCTGCTGCAGAGATATTCCTACTGTGCAAGTGCAGTTCCAATTCACAACTGACTAACCTACGTAACGTACAAAAGTCAGCGGAAATTCCTAATTCTGGATCCGGCCCCAAGTGTACAAAATTTTAATATCCTGATGGGATGTATTAAGTGGTGTTGGGCTACCTCACCTTTTCAAATTTGCATTTGAAGCAATTCTTTAAATGTAATAGAATATCTTAGACTAATTTATAACTATGCTGGTGTAATTAAATTATCATAATTGCACATATTGCTCATATTTCAAATCAATGTTATGACAGTAAATTAGGAAGAATACTAGCAAGTGTTCCTTGTGTCCTCCCTCTGGTCCTGTGTTTCCGTATTTAAAATCATCTTAGTCCTTTCCAAATTGAATATATTTGCATACTTACACTAACACTACGGGTCTCTATATAATTCATAATTGTGTCCAACTGTTAATGAAAATATACAGGATAAGGACAATGGCGCAGATCCAGAACAACGCTTGTGAGCGAATTTACGCGTGGCGGAGACGTAAAATTGCCTTTAATTAAGTACTGCGCATGCGCACCATAGAAAATACGCTTCATAACGTAGCATAAATGTGAACGTATGGGCCATTCACGTATGTGTCATGTAAATACTTACGTGTGGCCGTGCCAATTTTACGTTTGCCCAAAATACGTCTTAAATACGTTATGTAGGCGGGGGTTTGTATTTAAAGTGTACAGTATGGGCGTGCTTAGCTGCGTAAATACGTGTTGCCCATACGTACGTGTGTGGATCACTGCGGTTACGTTGGCAAAAGTTAAGGTAGGGTTTGGAAAGTGTATATTGACAAAATGCGTACTTTCAAGGGGTGTGCCTAGGGGAGTGTATAGAACGTGCGCACACGAAAATACACTACGCGAATAAACGTACGGCAAACGTAGTTCTGGATCTACCCCAATGATATATTTAATTTGGTTTTATATTTCAATATTTTATAAAACTATTTATGTGAGTTACTAATTAGATGAAAAAAATGTAAATATTATATTTATTAGATCATGCCAACTTCAGCAGAGGAGCATTTATCTGAACAAGTACTTCAATGGGGCTCTGTTCGGCACCCCCCCATCCCTGCAAATTATACATTTGCACCCTTCTTTTTAGTTTAATGTATAACAACATTGACCATCCTACATTACAGTAGTATAAATGCTGAAAACTGCCACACAATACAGACTTAGGACCATATTCAAGCTTAAGATTATGGTGCTCCTTAAGAATGATCTTTTAAGAAAGGACCTACTACACATGCGTGGTAGGTCATTTACGCAATCTACGTGCCATTTAGGTGCGTAGATTGTGTAAGTGTGGTCTATAAAGAACACACTTAGATATTTAAGAAGGTAGATGCATGCCACGGCAGCCTCTGTCCTTTTTTAAGAAGAGTATATGGGGGGAGGGATTTAAATTAGCCTGGGAGGGCGTGGGAAAGGGATCTCTGTTCATATTCTTCTGTAACATGCTGTATTCCTCCTTAAGAAGGAAAATACAAATGGTTTGTTAAGAAATCCCTATTGCACTCTTAATTGCCATAAGGTTCCTTAAAACGGGGCAGGTTGGGGGGCAGGTCAGATGAGTTAGGTGCGGATACTGCTGCACCTAATTCATTCTGATCTGTGAATACAATCCTTAGTGACAGTCATACCACTATCCTAGCGATTACTATACCATACAGACCACATCCTAGAGACCACCATACAAACAGATTCCATCCTTCTTACCACTTTACAATAAATTCAACATTTTTGGAACCATAAATCCAGTAAAATAAACAAAAAAAACCCTTCTTTCTTTTGAGTATGATAAAGTACGGAAAACATCTAATAACCACGATACAAAGACTATTATCCAGTGGCACCTCCCGAAACAGCACACTCTTGCACACTGCATCTGATTGAGCAGAATATATATGATGTACTAAATGTGTGTGTGTGTGTGTTATCCAACCCCCCACTTTGCATTTTTCCAGTATTTCTAACCTATATTTTTACTAATCTAAAATACTTCATATACCCTTGCAGTGTTCCGTCTCTCAGTTTCCATCCTCCATGTAGTTCTCTGCTGTGAATGGGATGAGAGGGGGAAACTGGGGGATCAATAATGCGCACTGGGTACACAATGTAACAGGTACAGCAAAAGTGATTGTTTGCTGCGGTTAAACATTGTAAGGTGCTTTCACTAGAGTATTAAGAGCGCCTTACAGTGTTTAATAGTGGTGGCCATCCAGGCTCAGGGAGAGCATAAGGCCAGCACTGCGGAGCGGGGAGCAGGGAGGGTGTCTCTCCAACCCAGTGCCCCCCTGCAGCGCATCTCCCCCACCTTCAGGAATAATAATAGGTGATTTATAGAGGGAAATATATTATAAGTAGTAAGAGTAAAGATAATAAATTCACAATACAAATGTTTCAGTGTACAATAATACATGACATGCAAAATAGTAATGAGGACCTAAATTACTAGATGCTAAATAAAAAATATGTGAGAGGTACCCTAGAATAAAAATTTGTGTGTGCATAAAAGATTTATATACATTAAACATTTTAGACAAATTATGTTTCTAAATGTAAAAAAAATGTACAGTTTAAAAGTGGGTGTTAGGTAATTACTGAGACCTAAGCAATTTAATCATTTGCTGCTGCAAGCATGGCCCAGAAGATTGTTCTTGAGGTTTCAAAACAACATAACAGGAGTCTTTTGTGGTGATGGCAGTTAAATAATCACAATTTCATCCAATGGTAGAAAACATTTCTATGAAAAAGGAATGAGCTGCATCATCTTACAGTAGTACACTTATGCAGCCTTTAAAGGTACTGACCTATAGAGCTTAGCTTATGAACAAGGGAAGATAGGGAGTGACAGAAACATGATTGGGGAAGAACCTAGGATCCGGTGATAATTAGGAAATATGTAAGTGATTATTTGGCAGAGTAGAGGCCTCTGAAAGGAGTGCTGGAGCAGTTTGGAAAGGTTTAGAAAAACTCCAGAATAATTAAGCCCAAAATAGTTTACAAAATTGAAAGTGATTATAATAAAGGAATAAATAAATAAATTATGACAGGAAAATGGATATTGCAAAGCAGAAGAAGGCGAAGATGGTTATCAGAGCTGTAAAGGCCCAAGCTGAGGAAATAAAATGGCACACTTGTTATGAAAAGAGGGCAAACACTTTTTTTTAGATATACTGTTTAAATGAAAGGCATAAAGCTAACGAAGGTATAGTGAGACTGATAACAGAGATTATGGGCCTGATCCAGACCTACGCTCCTGTGCGTAGTGTATTAACACTGAACGTACCACCGATGCACGGCAATAGGCTCTCCCCTTGCTCATACCAAGTTTAGCTTCCATACGCTCTGCAAAAACTACCCTAACTTTTGTGTTCGTACCCGCGGCTGTGCGTACTTTCAATGCGTATTAACGACGCTTAGTGCACCCATACTGTACAATTTAAATGCCTCACCCCGCCCTCAGTGTGTGGTTACGGCTTTCATATGGCAGGCACGCCCCTATGATCGGTAATACGAAGCGGTTACGATTAGGGCCGATACGCAAAGATTTTCAGACCGTAACATGAGCGTATTATCTGCCCCACGCATGCGCAGTAAGTACAAATGGCCATTTTTACGTATACGACCGCCGTATACCCGCACAGGAGCGTAGGTCTGGATCAGGCCCTATGAGTCTTGTCAAAGGTGACAGGGCTATAGCAGGTCATCTTAACAATTATTTTGTTCATTATTCATAAAAGAAAAGAGAGGGTAAGAGACTGCAGGTAAATTGTGAGAATAAGTATACAATTGCAAGTCCTTTCACCGAGGAACAGGTCTTAACATAATTCTCATAGCTGAAAGTAGATAAATCAATAGAGCAACATGGGATACATCACAGTATAGCTTAAATAGAGCACATTAATAGAATTATTCAATCAGTCACTAGTAACAATAGTAAGTTCAGAAGACAAAAAAAAAATTAATTCCTCAGCATTATAGTAGGGGTTTGGAAGAAGCTGGCAACTACATTCCAGTGAACCTTACATCAGTAGATGGGAAATTGATAGAAACACTGTTAAAATAACAAATTGTACAATATCCTAAAATTCAGCAACTTACAGGATCCTAAACAGCATGGATTCACTGGCTGCAGATCACGTCAAACAAATATTTGGGACTTTTTGACTGGGTCACTAAAGTAGTAGATCAAGAGGGAGCTGTAGACATTAGAGTCTATACTTTAGTAAGGCTTTGATACTGTGTCACAGCAGATAGACTGTGAAAATAAGTAGTACAAATTTAAATGGGATAGAAAGATAGAAAGTTGTGTGGATATGATTTTGTCTGTAGGGTAGATAGCAAAGGGTTGTAATAAATCAAATCCATTCTGCAGATGAAAGGGTTACCTGTGGAGTTCCCTGTGGTCTATACTTGGACTAGTGTTATTTAATATTTTTTATTGGTGACACATGGTATCAAGGGATATTCTAAATCTTAAATTAAATTGAGTATCAAATAGGGTCTACAGTTGGTATTGTTTATAGAATAAACTAGGCAGACTAGATGGCTCTTATCTACCATTACATTTTTATGTTTCTATGGGCCTGATCCAGACCTACGCTCGCAAGCAAACGTACGCTGGTCGTAAGCGTAAATTCGGCAGAAAAAACGCATTGCGCATGTGCAGAGTGACAACTTCCGGTCGTACGAAAGACCTTTTCGTAGCGGCGATTCAAGCGTCCGTATTGTTTGCGTATTTTCCGACGACGGGGGCGTGTTTATATTACGAAGTTAGTACGGACGCTGGAGTTAGGGAATGTAGGCGGGGGGAGCCATTTAAATTGCACAGTATGGGCGTCCTTAGCCCGGTACGATCACGGAACTGACGCCGGGTAGGGTTCAGCCAGCGTACGGAGGTAAAGGTAAGGAGAGTGTCATGGGAGTGAAAGTTTTTATGCTGAAGCGGTAATACGCTCCGCTCTCATGTGTAGGTCTGGATCAGGCCCTATGTTTCTATACTATAGTTAGACTTTGTGGTTACTTTTTATCAGTGCTGAATTAATGTAATGTTGTGAATTTGTTTTGGCAACATTTAATAAAAAATGCACACATATTAACTGCTATAAACAATAGTAATAAGTACAGGATACACAATATATTTACTATTTTCTGTTTACTCTTTAATTATTGTTTTGTTGTAATTTAAAGAATTTTTCCTGATATAGCTCTACTGCTTATTTTATTGAAAAATACAAATATTGTAAACATTTAATTTGTTGTATCTCTGGAGAAATGTTATTACATATTGTTTCCAATTATGATATACTGCATATTTGTTATCAGTATAGAAACTGCTTAGATACACTGTTTCAATTATATATTTTTACATTTTGTCAGGGAAAATTAGCACAAACTCTTTTACATTTATTATTATTATTATTATTATTATTATTATTATTATTATTATTATTATTATTTTATTTATTAAACTAGCACAATACAGAGCTTCCACAAGGAAAGTTTAATAATGTAGGGGTTGATTCAGAATCTAACATATACCTATATATGGTGCATATTGGGAGTTCTGCTTTATTCATGACCTGTATTCAAGTGTAAATAAAAGTGTACCATATAAAGGCATATGCAGTCTATGGGCACTACTCCTGACTTTAGAGAAAGAACTGAAAATAGCAATATGTTGGAGCGCTTATGGCACCAGCAGCGCACCCTAATAACATAAGTTCAAAACACCCCTATATACAGCAGCTCTTACTGGGAGGATAAAAATCCCTTATATAGACAAAACTAGAAAAAGCAATGTAGAGCGCTTATAAGGTCTGTTGATTATTATAAAACAATTTTTATTCAAAACATGAAAATAAAATTACTAAACATAACAAGAAGCAGGTAATATTAAAAAGCAACAAAACTATTATCAATGTTTAATAACATGGAGACTAGCTGTTGATCAGGCAGCTAGTTTTTTCTTATAACCTGAATTGAACCCACTAAGGCAGATGGTTTTGCTGGAATTATGAAGAATGTTTCTTTGCAACAGTGTAATCAGAAAGTTACTTTGTTAAAACAGCAGCCACCGAGTTTATTAGTCCACTGAGTATTTCTTTCTCACGTTTACAACAAAGTGCCAGTGACAGAGAATGCCAGAAGCTGCTAGCTATCCAACCAAGCTGGTTGGTCGAGTTATCACAGATGAAGGTGGATTATTTATCTGTTTATGTGGCACACAGATTTATTCATTGGCTGGTGTCATAAAATCAAAGATAGTACTTATCTGAATCGTTGGCCGAAATTGTAGCGGGAGTTATGTTGTCCTCAGGCTCCAATTGCACATACACAGAAGCTATGTCCGTCTTTAATCCAAACTGCCTGGTTGGACCCAGAGATTTTATGCTGGTCAGCTGTAAATGGCAGTGTTGAGTCCTGTCGTGCTCCTAGTTTTAAGCCGAAATAGGTTCAACAGCTGTAGTAACTATGATGTCTCATTCCCATTAAGGGATAGTGGAGCGAGGAAAGGTGCCGCTATTGGCTGTGTTGCTCAGCTCTCCGGTGAATAGCTTGATATGCTGGCAAGCGCCAGCCGGCGGTTATTAGATGTTATTTGCCGTAGTTTGTAGTTATTAGCATCAAATGAAATGACAGCAGAAAAGTAGGCACAAAACGTGGGTCTATCAGGTAAAGAGCAAGTTCCGTTGCTATAATAAAAACACCTATAGAGCACCTCAACGCGTTTCTCAACTACTGTTGTTTCATCAGAAGGAAAATTCTAGAGAAAGAACTGCCTGTCCGAAACATGTCAAGTTGATCCTGAACACAGAGAGCTTGATCCAGATCTACGCCCGACGTCGCTAGGGCGGCGGGCGTAAGAGACTCTCTTACGGAAAAAGCTAGTAGGTATATTGAATATCATCTTAGCAACTTTGTACCTACCCTAATGTCACATGTGAGGGATACCACTGATTTACTCTCTAAAATACAGGGAGTGAGAGTCGTTCCGGGTACATGGTTGGTTACATGCGACGTAGAGTCGCTATATACCAGTATTGGCCATGAGGCGGGTATAGAGGCGACGGCTTATTTCTTAAGATCAAGACCAAATAATGACCAAAATCTCTTTCTTCTAGATCTATTACGATTTGTACTAACAAGAAATTTTTTTGTATTTAATGGCGGATACTATCTGCAGACGCGGGGGACTGCGATGGGCAGTCCCTGTGCACCATCGTATGCAAATTTATACTTAGGGTGGTGGGAGTATGAGCATGTTTTTACTCCAGCACATGAGGATGTGACTTCGCACATCCTCATGTGGTTAAGATACCTGGATGACATATTTATTGTGTGGGAGGGTGATATTGAACCTCTATTATCCTTCATTGATACCCTTAACACGAATAACCTAAATTTGAAGTTAACAACTAATACGAGCCAATACAAGGTGGACTTCTTGGATATATCTATAGAGGTAGATGAACAAGGGAACTTGACAACGGATTTATTCCGGAAACCTACGGCGACTAACAGCTTGCTGTATAATACCAGTTCACATCCACCGGCAACGATTAGGGGTATCCCTAGAGGGGAATACCTCAGACTAAGAAGAAATTGCTCTACTGATGCAATTTTTAGATCTAGGGCAGTAGAGTTAAGAGATAGACTTTTGGCTAGAGGTTATCCAATAAAAGTCCTGAGAAAAGCATATCACTTTGCTCTTTTAAAACCAAGACAGGACTTAATTTTTCCAGGTCCAAAAATTAAAGAACCTTATAGAATACGGTTTATTGGAAATTACTCTAGACAAGCTGATGAAATCTCAACTATCCTTAGAAAACATGCTCATATCCTGTTGAAGGATAAGGATTTTCAACAGGCATTAGGAGGGAATATTAGTATGTGCTGGCGAAGGGCCAGGAGTCTCAGGGATATCTTAGTGCATAGTCATCTGGCCCCTATCCCAAAATCCCCTCTATCTGTATATGGCTGCTTTCAATGTGGAAAATGTAGAGGATGTCAATTTATCTCCCGTCAAACGGAAGTTAGGGATAAATTTGACAGAGTACACAAAATTACCCACTTTACCAACTGTGAATCCACACATATAATATACTGCCTAACTTGCCCTTGCGGAAAAAACTATGTCGGCAAGACAATTAGGAAGCTGAAGGTAAGGTTATTGGAGCATTGTAATTCGATTACGAAAAGTGCAAGTGATTCGGCTAAAATGAAAACCCTGACCCCTGTGGCACGGCATTTTTTTAAATACCACCATTCAAATACACAGGGATTATGTATTTTTGTCTTGGAAAAAGTGTTTAAGGATCAAAGGGGTGGAGATATAAACCGTATCCTCCTACAAAAGGAGTTAAAATGGATTTACTTGTTAGATTCAGAAGCTCCTGGAGGTTTAAATGAAAAAATGACGTATACACCATTTTTATAAGTATGTGGTTCTGGATAACATATATATAAAAATCCCCCTTTTTGACATATAATCCAATATAATAGGGAATATTAATGTTACATAAACTAGATTATGTGGAGGTATTTGTTATGTTTGTACTTGGACGATCTTACCTTTATATTTACAATTTGGCTCCTAGGTATTAAATTACGATGGACTATTTTAAGGTAAGGGGAGGTGTGCCACGGCAGCCTCCGGGGTAAGTTACGTAAAGGGGGTGGGGGAAGGGATGTACATTAGGCTGGGAGGGAGGGCTGGGGAACCCTCTGTGCATATTATCCCTCCTTAAGAGGGAAAATATGCAGGGTAGTTAAGGGTGCACTAAAGCAAGGATTCCAAAGCATTCATATAGAAATGAAGCACGTATGTTCTGCGTCCCCAAATGATCGCACGCACTCCATCATAGACATTTCTGCCCCCAGGTGTGTTTCAGAGAGCAATTGCTGTGACAAGCCTCATGGTACCTATTGTTTAGTTTGACTTTGCGCCCGAGAGCCAGGAAAGACGTCGACTTGTGGCCGCGATTCACTCTAACAAACTGATATATTTATCATCGCTGTTAATGTTGTTGTAAAATCACATTATATTTTAGCATTGATTGATGTTCAGTTTACCAACTGCTACCCTGTGGTTATAGATACAATATCTGGAGAGGTGACGGCAACAATGCAAGGAGATAAGAGAGGAAGAGGGAGCAAGCGCAGGGTTAACCCTTCCAGCGCTGGAGAACGTCGCTATTATCATCATCACCACAAGACAGAGGGGCTGATCCAGAATCTAGGCTGAGGATCCGGCTGAAGTTAGGGTAGCCTTCAGCTGGCGTAAGCAATGGGAAATACGCTCGCACAGGGGGAGTGTCGGGGAGAGTGGACGCCGATACGCTGTGCTTTAGTAAGCACAGTGCATCGGCGTAGGTCTGGATCAGGCCCAGAGGTCCAACCTGCGTATCGTCTTCTCCAGCAGCTCCAGACTGTCAGCAGTATCCAACTGTCCTGTCAGCTCTGTGAGACGTCCAAGCTGAATGCACCATGGACTGGTGCTTTTCTGTGCTATTACCATCTACCACTGGGGTAGGAACGTTCCTGTAGGACCCTGTAGTTATTTATTTATTAACAGTGTGATCCACTATCATTGTGGATTGATGTGTATTGCTGTATTTGTGGGGGGTTTTTTGTTTGGAAGTAAAACTTTATTTTATTGATACATATTGTTTATCCTACTCATTTATTTATTTATTTATTTTTTATCTCCCTTGTTTGTTTGTTTTTTTAAGGTATTTGGAAGCCTTCACTACATAAAGGATATTGAGACTGATTATATGAAATACTCCTAACCTCTGGGACTTTTGTGGGACTTTTGAATGGTCTAAACCTATATGTCGCAGGTCATTAGTTAGGTTATTGAGGTCTATAATGTTATTGCGATTTATATATATTTTATCGGCAACAATTTATAGTTATTTTACTACACATCTTCAGCGCTTTTTCCGGCCAAACCATTTGTCTATTGCTGTTTATTTTTGGAAAGGATTTGGACCCTCTCTCTGGACAGGGGACTGCTGCAGGAGTTCATTAGCGCTTTTTAAAGTGGTATACACCTTTTTCCACTACTCCTAGTGAATGAAGTGAAGTCCATTGTGTTCTGAATTTGGTCTTCACACAACTTACACTCAGTTCATAGCTGAATGCAATTGTGACAACTGTGACCCTATTCACTGTAAGTACTAAGGATGGCAGCGAAAAAGGTGCATAGGGCCAGATTTACTAAGCTGCGGGAAAGAAAAAGTAGAGATGTTGCCCATAGAAACCAATCAGATTCTAGCTTACATTTTATAGTATGTAATAAGAAAGTGAGAGCTAAAATCTAATTGGTTGCTATGGGTCAACATCTCCATTTTTTCTTTCCCGCAGCTTAGTAAATCTGGCCCATAGATTGGAAGCTGGACAGGCTTTATAAAGATGTATATGCCAATGAATATGGCTTTACTTGCTCTTATTATGTGTACATCTAAAATACAACTAAATTACTCATTCTAAATAAGTTCTGTGATAACTAATACTGCTTAAACAGCAAAAAAAAAGGTAAAAAAAAAGTCTTTGACAAAAAGAAAGATAAAGTAAATGAATAAATACTTTCTACATTTAGGATGAAAGATTAGAAAAATGTAAGAATTAACCAAATTAATTATAATTCAGGAGATCCTGTAAACTGACTAATGTTATGCATTAAGTTTGAACATTCTGATTAAAAGGGTGTTAAGGTTCTCTTTGTTTGACTTTAACTCTTGCTAGTCTAAGGATAGTCTGTGTGCTAGCCATGTAGATTAATGGAATCAGTGCTTTTTATGTCATAGAATGCGCCAGAACGGTGTTCCGGCACCTTTTTTCGATGGATTTCCCAAGTTTTGAAAGTTTCAGCAGCAAAATCATTAAAACAGTGCATGCGGGCTGCTTGTGTGTCAAGTCTGATGCATGCGTACTTTGTCCGCGCTGGTTGTAACGGCGCTACTCAGCTTGTGATTGGTTGTGTGGTGGCGTGTGAGTTGATGTGAGTTTCAGCACCTTTTTTTTTTTTTTTACTTACAAAAAAGCACTAAATGGAACAAATATAGTTTGGCCAATCACCTGAATATGCTTTGTTTGTATTGGTATCACAGACTCCCAATTGCAAGGAAAGACAGACATGCACACAGATAGGAATACAGAGAAGGAAAGTCAACTTTCCTAACGCTGACAGCTAAATAATCACCCAATTCTAACAGAAGTAGTTGAATGTTAAATTTTCTCACAATGTGTGAAGAGAACAGATGGTGCAGCAATATTAACAATCATACTTTGTTGTATGAAAGGTCTGTCCTTCATATTTATAGTATTATCCAAATAAGGCATAGTTTTCTATTATATTGGTTGAAGAGAACACATTTATCACTAAGCCTCACTGGCTGCTATAAAGTTTTAATACACCATTTAATTTATTTTACTGTTGGCCTCATTGTACGTATTAACAGAATAATACCTGGCTTCTAAAATAATTTGTTTGATGTGAATATGACCTTTAATGCATCAGTGTTATTGCGCTCTCAAGTGAGAGACTAGAAATACAGCTCTATGAAACAGTTTACAGACTAATTTCCATTTAGAACAACGCATATTAAAGACAATTTTATTGCATAATGGTTTTTCAAGACAGCAACATGTAAGCACAATGTTTAATCAACTTATTTCTACAGGCAGTTAAAAATGGCAAGAGCTCTTCATATCCTAACATAATGTAGTCGTTTTAATAGTCATAGTGCGTTGAGAGTTCAGAAAACAGTTTTATATGAAAATAAATGAAAATTACTTAAGAGCCTTTATTCTTTTAGGTAATTAAACAATAAGAAAATTGGTGCTTTTTCTCATAGATGCAGGGATTGCAATGTTATGCAGAGAGTGAGTATAGGTTAAAATTAAGCTTAACATCTTAGGCTGGCTAAACCTTAATAAAATACACAGGCAGACACAAGAAGCCGAACCAGTGTCTAATATAAAGAGTCATCATCAGCATTATCTTTCACAAGTTTGTTTGTGTTTTCCACGTCTCCCTTCCTTTCCTTATGACTCTGTCCTGTCAAGCACAGCTCTGTCCTATCATAGGACCAGATTTAGATGTCCGTCCGTCAGCCGGTTTCTGTAAGCTGTTTGTGGAATCGGCTGATTTTCTGGCAGTGCCAGATGCTACGGTATGGATATTCAGGCATACAGGACTTAGTACCGTACAACAGTAGATTTGTCTGACAGGCTGGAGCATCCCTTTAACCTGCTTAAACTCAATAAGGTGAACCAGGAGGAGTATGATAATTTTACAATAGGGGATTGGTTTTACATTTTATACAGACCATTGATCCGCACAGTGACTTAAGGATGCCTTTTGGCAGAGTAAGTGGCTACAGTCCACACAAAAGATGGGAATGACAGGGGAGTTCTTTACCCTCTTGCATGTGGACAGACAGACCTCTATGTGTTCAATAAATGCACGGAGGCCTAAATACAGCCAATAATCACAAAAGGTTAAACACATGAAAACTATATGGAACTTTTGACATTCCTGATGATCTACACAAAATGGAAGCTGCTCAGCTCAATTTATAGGTTACTGTAAACAGGTGCATGAAATTCCTGATGATCTGTTTGGCTTGTGAATTAGAGACAACTAGGCAAGAAGAAGTTGACATATACAGAACATACTGAACCCAATGCAGTTATATTGTTGTTACTAAAATTATTTGTCGATGAGATATGCATACATTTTAGTAATGGTGGCATCTACAGGTACAGAGTCGTGTTCTTAAAAATGCAGCTAATACTTTTTTTTTCAAATGAACATTATGTGCTAGATTTACTAAGCTCTGGGAATAGAAAAATGTGTAGATGTTGCTCATAGCAACCAATCAGAGTCAAGGTCTCATGTTTCCTATTACATACTAGAAGATTTCAGCTAGAATCTGATTGGTTGCTAGGGGCAACATCTCCACTCTTCCTTTCCCGCAGCTTAGTAAATCTGGCCCTACATGCATAGACATGGGGCCGGATCCAGAACTACGTCCGTCTTCCATAGACGGACGTAGTTCACTAAACAGTAGCTACTGCGCATGCGTAGTAGCTATTGTACGCAATCTGCGTATCGTTTCGATACGTAGATTGCGTATATGCGGT
>WWET01004424.1:69785-95680 GCA_011038615.1 Limnodynastes dumerilii | reverse complement strand
TACGGTACGGTCTAAAAGACCGCATATACGCAATCTACGTATCGAAACGATACGCAGATTACGTACAATAGCTACTACGCATGCGCAGTAGCTACTGTTTAGTGAACTACGTCCGTCTATGGAAGACGGATGTAGTTCTGGATCCGGCCCATGTTTCTTTTCAGGGCATGTGCAATACTAAAAACTTCTGCCATAGCTAAGAAACACTGCATTCGCAAGACTCTATAAGAGGCTCAATTCATTTAGATTTTATAAAAAAAATAATAAAGTCTTCTCACAGTATCATTTACTAGTAGAGATGTAAAATTATATTTTAATCATTACATGATTTCATTTTGATAATATGACGCACTATTCTTTGAAATAGATTTACCATTTTATTTCATTACCCCAAGTATTTCAACTAGGGATCTGATTCTTCATATATATATGAGAACATTCCCAACACCAATACATAAATTGAAATTCTCATTATTGTGTCGCTAGTGATTGAAAGTCCTTAAGTTAAAAGTGTCTGCAGGCCAAATATCATTCCTTTTCAATGCAGAGTGGGACAGAAGAGTTTGACAAGTCAGAGATGTCAATTGAATGTCTATTGTTTAGTTTCTTTTAGTAAATATTTACTTCTATTCATTATAAAAATAATTAATGGGATCATTATTAATGAAAATGATTATTGTCATATTTACTGTAGAGGAACATGACTTCAAAAAGATGTATCTTCTAAAAATATATCTTATAAGCACTTTACAGGACAGGAAGCCAACAAGTAGTAGGTCCTTTCTTAAAGGACAGTACTTAAGAAGCTGCAGGTTCTTAAGTATGAATCTTGTCCAAAGTTTCCAAAGATTCTATTGTACCTTGATTAACTTAAATATTTAATAAGTTTTGTACCTATAACCGTGATTATCCTAAGATCTAATTTCACAGAGGTTATGTTGCACTGTAAATAGTTAGCCAACAAATACCTTCTACTTTTTTGTTGTAAATCAAGATGACACCAATGAATTCTCTATAGAGTTACTTAGATAAGAGTCATTTAGATTGTGTAGAACTCTGATGCATAGATAATACTGCTTGATTGTTAACTAAAGGCTGAAAACACAGTATATTTGTAAATGTGAACCGTAGCTGATTTTTAAATATGATCTGTCATTATATTAGGCACTGAAACAAAAAAGGAGAAAACCTTATACACCCAATTTATTTCTATTTTAATACGAACAAAAAAAAATGAATGATACCTTTTGATAAATGAACATAGGCCAGGCTTCTAAGAAATGTAAAGAAAATGTTTCCAGTGTAATAGAAAATAGCTTCATTTACCATATTGTAGCTTTGTTATTTCTGTCTTGAGTATCAATTAATTAAATAATAAAGACTCAAGCGCTGTGTCTCAATTGTATAAGGCCATTTTTATTATACTGTACACCAAAACACATGCTGTTAAATTGAATACACTGGTGTGACAATAGGTTTAATGTGGCTTTCATCATTGTCAGTCAGACAGACACTCTATCAATGATTCCCTTTATTGTAATTCCCTACGGTTTCCACAGTAAAGAACACCTTGACTCTGACCTTTTCTTTCATTTACTAACTTTCGAACATTACTGCTACAGTGCTACAAATTTTCTTTTCTTATTATATTCATAGTATATATATTAACAGGGAATAAAATAAATATTGTATGTAAATTAGTAAATTAAAATTGAGCCTGATGATCTCCTGTAATTCAAATCAGCAAAATGATATACATCCTTCTGCAGAAAATTTGGCAGTAGTGATTGTGGTTACAATTAAAGACCATGGGCCGTATTCAGAGATCCGTTTTTAACAGATTTCCGTGCGTATTTTTAGGTATGTTTCAACTGCACTTGCATAGTAACTTTCTATACGCAGTTCACGTAGACTATATGAGCGGAAGTGCCTCACGGATGGACTTGTGAATCGCACGTAGGAAAATACGCACGGATCTCCCACGTAAATATACGCACAGAGGAATTAACATAGAAAAGGGCAGGTGGGGCATTTAAATGAAGGGAAATGGGCGCGATTATAAAGATTTGCTCGGACGGAGGACACATACGCTCGGCAATGGCCACGGAACGTTATAGCTGGTCTATGGAGGCGGAAGTCATTGCGGGCATGGATTAGCAAGAGGAGTGACTGTGGTTTTGGTGGGTGTTACTTGCTTATGTCCATGCGTATATTTGCGGTCTAATCGCCAAACGAATCTCTGAATATGGCCCCATTTTACTGGCGATAATCAGTTTTTAGACATTATTGGTAGTCATATAACCTAACACTATTCTTGTATTTTTGTGCTTATGGTCATATCTGGTCCATATAATATCTGGTCATATCAAATCTGCCAATTTCACTTACTGTAATTAGGCGCACTTCACACTTATTCCCAGGGCCGCCATCAAGGGGGGACAGCCAGGCCTAGTGTCCCGGGCCCGGAAAGAGAGGGGACCCGGGATAGCCTCTGGCCTCCTCTCTGTCCTACCCAGTACAATAGTAAAACCACTGCTGGCGCTGCGGTATCTTTGCTGGCAGAGGTCTGAATGCAACGTGCAGGGAGGAAGGCCCTGCTTATCAGACCTCTGTGATTACACTGCTGAAGGTCCGCGGCACTCTGTGTGTGATGTCATGACGTGTGACATCATCACATGGAGTGGAGCACCGTTGGGCTGCAGAATGCCATGTCCTGCTCTGCAGGAGAGGCTGTGACGGAGAAAGACAGGATGAAAAAAGAGGTACCGTTAAGTAAATCAGTTATTTTTTAACATGCAGCACTGGAATACTTATACAGTATCCCGCACTGGATTTATGTGGCACAGAGATTTTCTTTGATAGTTTAAAAAATAACTGATTCCATATTATAAGGATCATATAAGTTATATAATGAATCTGAGATGGCTCTAATACCTTATAATATGGAATCAGTTATTTTTTAAACTATCAAAGAAAATCTCTATGCCACATATATCCAGTGCATGTTTGACATGGTGACAGGGTTAATATATATTGGCCAAAATATTCCAGTGGGGAGAAGTAAAGCTGCATTTTTTGTCAGTCCCGGGCCCCACAATTTCTGATGGTGGCCCTGCTTATTCCTGTCTTTGTGACCAATTGAATTGGGACCTTTGAATCTCCAGACTTGACATGTCATTAGTCAACTAAAAGTAAAACAACATAAGAAATACTTCTTGGTTCATGCATGGGCTTAAAAATTAATTTTCCAAAACAAAAAATACCACAAAAGGTATTGCCAATAATGACCTCATAATTATCTATATTAACATAATATCATTTTTACTTGTGTTTCTAGTTTCCAGTCCTTTAATGAAATTCATAAATTATACTGGATCCATATGTAAATTCAAATTCCATACATTTGCAACCTTGTGACTATGAACATATGGACTTTGCTGTCATATATTCTGCACTGATGAAATTAGTACACTCCCCCTTGATCTCCTTCATACGGAAAGCAGTTACGAGAACTGTGCCCTACCTTAAGCAGGGTGCAGTACGTAAGGGCTTAGCCAAGTCGTTACTGTACAATTTAAATAGTAATGGTCATCCACCATGTGAGTCTCATACTCATGGTGAGTAGGCCAGCCCCCTGTGCGGGTTCTGCACAGAATTATGGATCTAATGGATTAATTTTTACTAATCATTACTTATCTTAATACTGGAACCGACACATTGATACCATGGGTAGTAGCAATCTGTGTAAACAAATACAGACATTTGTTAATAATGATTAATTAGAGCTTGGATAAAGCAACATGTGCAAAATAAAATAGAATGTTCATATTATGTTATGTAAGAGATAGATCATAAGTTTTTGAAGCTGTAATATAATGAAGAACTGAAAGTATTCCCTGATAGTACACAATCTCTATCTCAGAACAACCTCTTGTTATTAGCCTTCCACTGGATGGTTTTAGCAGTTACTGTAGTAGTGGCAGTTAACAGGTGAGTATAGCACTATCCACCTGTTATCAATCTTAGTTTCTTGGATGAAAACTTAACAGAGGGGTGGCAATTGGTCTGGGTGGGCTAATGCAGTGGCTTGTGTCCAGATCACACCTCACTGTGGAGTGTGCCAGGCAGAATTTTCACCCAGGAAGCCAGTTCAATGACTTAGATTTAACTGTCAACATTTTAAGTATAATTAGCAGCTTAGCAGTATTGGGATGAAACTAACGCAAGGTGGTTCAGTTGCATCCTGGCCAGGTTTTAGGGGAGTCAGGGTCCCAGTCAGTTGGTGCATGCTGAGAAGAACTCTGACCTGTGGAGTCTGTTATGGGCCATCCACTGTCCCAATCCATGGGCAACAAATGGGGCTTATTGAAAAGAGGATGTGGTTTAAATAAATAAGGTTCGGTGTGGGCAGAGTTGGCTGGAATGGGGGTAGAGCTTATTTTGGTGATGGAATTGGAAGAAAACTTCACGGAGTGGAAACCTTGGACCCTATAAGACATACTAGGTAGGCGGTTGGGCAATATATTGACACTGTGAGCCTGTTCTGGGCCTTCCACTGGATGAATTTGGCTTACATCACATCCAATTTAGAAGGGACTGGACTGATTTTCCACAAAGAGGTGTGGTTAAGCAAAAGAGGGTGTGGTTTGAACAAATAAGGTCAGTTATTGATGAAGTTTGGGTGTGATGGAGCAGATATTATTTTAAATATTGCCCAGAAAATGGGGCCAAGAGGGAATGGATAAGAGGAAGCAGGTAAGTGGGTGAAGCAGTAACAGAAGGGACTGTACTTGACAAACAACATTAAACACTGAACGGACAAACTAGGAAGACCAGACTTGACTGACGCACTAGACAAACTGGGAGACACACACTACACTCACACCAGAGGAAAATCCCCTAAGGGATAACACAGACAGGCAGTCAGGAGAGGAACAGGTTAATACAAAAAAGGGATTAACAGCAAGGAGCAGATAGGGAAGTTGACACAAGTGGATAACAAGCAGGAACCAGGAAGGACAATGATGGGGCACTCAAGTAAGCGACAGAAAACTATGAGAAGGTAAGAGAGGAGAGATAAAGTAAGAAGCATGGGGCAGCAGACGCTATAATCGGCGGGAAACTGATGTGCCCGCAGGTCTATTTACAGGGGAGGCTGGCCAATGAAGAAACAGCACCAGGACCAGCCTCCAGCAGCACTTGGGCGCTATTATTCCAGGTAACAGGGTGATCGGACAAATCGCTATGCTGCTCCGCAAGACAGGAGGAATAAGCGTTCTGGTTGCTGGGTAACCAGAATGCACTGCAGGACTGCGCGCCTGGAGGCTGGGCAGAGTGAAAGCACATGGCTAATTTGCATGCCGTCCATTCACGTGACGGCATGCAGTGGGAGAGCATCGGGCCCAGAGAAGATGGCGCCGGAGGAGCAGAGAAAGGTAAGTGCAAGCAGCGGCACTTAACAGTACCCCCCCCCCCTTGACGGCACGTAACAGTACCCCTTCCTTGACAAGGGGCCAAGGAACCCTAGGAGCAGGTTTATGGGGAAATTTCTTGTGAAATTCTTTAATGAGGTTTTGTGCATGGACATCTTTGTTAAGAACCCATTCCCTCTCTTCTGAGCCGTAGCCCTTCCAGTGGATGAGATAGAAAAGACGACCCCGAATTCTATTGGAGTCGAGGATGGACTCAACTTGAAACTCTTCCTGACCATTGATGAGTATCGGAGGGGGTCGTGAGTTGGAGAGCCCAGGGAAATTTTTTTGAGGTTTGAAAAGGCTTCAGCAATGAGGAGTGAAAAGTGTTATGAACTTTGAGTTTGTTCGGAAGTTTCAATTTAAAGGCTACAGGATTGACTTTCTGAGTGATCAGGAAAGGACCAATGAAGCATGGCCCTAATTTCTTGGATTGTTGAGGAATACAGAGGTTCTTGGTAGAGAGCCACACCTTGTCCCCCACTTGGAATTGGCATTTCAGTCTGCGGCGGTCCACCCTATTTTTAGTCTGCAGAACCGTTTGACACAGGGAAGACCTGACTTTTTCCCATGTGGATTTAAAATTTTTTACAGTTTCTCGAATTTCAGGGCAAGAAGACGTGTTGTCCAGAAGAAGGGAACCTGCCCGGGGATGATAACCGTAGACGCAAAAAAAAGGGGAAGTCCTGGTGGCAGAATGAATAGAGTTATTGTTGGAGAATTCCGCCCATGGTAAATTGGATGCCCAGTCATCTTGTAGTCGAGAAGAATAACAACGAAGATACTGTTCTAACACCTGGTTGACCCGCTTAGTCTGTTTGTTGCTTTGGGGATGGTACCCTGATGAAAGACTGATGTTGATCCCGAGCATTTTACAAAAAGATCTCCAGAATAATGCCACAAATTGAGAACCTAGGTCGGACACGATATCATTGGGTAGTCCATGGAGATGGAAGATGTGTTGAATAAAAAGATTAGCCAATGTTTTGGCACATGGTAATCCTTGCAGTGGTATAAAATGAGCCATTTTGCTAAAACGGTCAATGACAACCCAAATGGTAGTACACTTATTGGATGCAGGAAGGTCAGTAATAAAGTCCATGGAAAGGTTGGTCCAAGGGTGTTTAGGGATGGATAAAGGCAGAAGAGTACCAATAGGTAATGACCTAGGAGTTTTGTTGACTGCACATACAGAACAGGAAGCGACAAATTCTTCAATGTCTGGAAGCATGGAAGGCCACCAAACAGTTCTAGAAAGAAGTTCCAGAGTCTTCCTTACTCCTGGATGTCCTGCTGATCTGTTAGTGTGACATTCCGAAATGACTGGTTTCCTGAGATGAGAGGGAACAAAGAGTCAATGGGTGGGTTTTTGAGGAGGGGCTTGCTCTTGTACCTGTTGTAATTGGAACATTAAATCTTGTGTGAGGCCAGCAATGAGTGTGGTACAATGGATAGAGGGGGAGAAGAAGATGTATGCTACTGAAGAAAGGAGCGCGAGAGAGCATCTGCTTTTTTATTCAATGATCCTGGTCTGTAGGTGATAGAAAAGTGAAAACAAGTAAAGAATAAGGCCCATCTGGCCTGCCTTCAGTTCAGTCTTTTAGCTGACTCGATGAATGCCAAATTCTTGTGATCGGTTAATACCGTAATTTTGTGGGCCGCTCCTTCCAGCCAATGCCTCCATTCTTCGAAAGCCAATTTAACGGCCAAAAGCTCTTTATTTGCCACGTCATAATTTCTTTCAGCGCTTGAATTTTTTTTTTTTTTTTTTAAAAAGCACATGGATGTAGTTTAGAGTCGAAGGGATCTTCCTGAGAAAGGACAGTGCCTGCTCCGACGTCAGAGGCGTCGACTTCGACTACAAAAGGCAATTCCGGTCTAGGATGTCTTAGGATAGGAGCTGAGGTGAAGGCTTTTCTGAGACTTTTGAAGGCTTCAACTGCCAGTCGGTCCCAGTTCTTGGGGTCTGCTCCTTTTTTACATAGGTCCGATATAGGAGCCATCAGAATAAAGAAGCTTCTCACAAAGCATCTATAATAATTCGAAAACCCCTGGAACCGCTGTAGGGCTTTAAGGTCGGAGGGTTGTACCCAATCCAGGATGGCTTTGACCTTTGCTGGGTCCATCCTGAAACCACTGGGAGAAATGATGTATCCAAGAAAGATAACTTCAGTCACTTCAAACTCACATTTTTCAATTTTGGCAAATAGTGAATTTTCTCGGAGGCGAGACAAAACTTGACCCACTTGAGCTCTATGTAGTTCTAGGGAGGGGGAGTAAATGAGGATGTCGTCTAAATAGACCACCACAAACCTGCCCAGAAAATCCCAAAGGATGTCGTTGATGAAATCTTGGAATGTGGCAGGGGCGTTGCAGAGGCCGAAGGGCATCACTAGGTATTCATAATGGCCTGAGTGAGTGTTAAAGGCCGTCTTCCACTCATCCCCCTCCCTTATTCTGATTAGATTGTAGGCACCTCTTAAATCAATCTTGGTGTATATAGTAGCTCCTTTGAGTTGGTCAAAGAGGTCTGAAATGAGAGGAAGAGGATATGAATTGCGTATAGTCATCTTGTTGATACCTCGGTAATCGATACATGGCTGTAATGACCCATCTTTTTTCTGAACAAAGAAAAATCCTGCACCGACAGGTGATTTGGATGGACGAATGAAGCCTTTAGCCAGACTATCTTAGATATATTCATCCATAGCTTCCGTCTCTGGACGAGATAGAGAGAACAGACGACCCCGTGGCAATTTAGCCTCAGGTACCAGGTCAATGGCGCAGTCATATGATCTGTGAGGAGGTAAGACTTCAGCAGATTTTTTACAGAAGACATCCGAATAAGCAGCATATTGTGAAGGTATTTTAGGTGTAGTCAGGATGGTACCACGGATGGGTACTGCTAGACAAGATGAAGGACACGCTTCTCCCCAACGGGTAATATCACCCTTAGTCCAGTCAATTTGAGGGTTGTGAAGAGCCAGCCAAGGATGTCCCAGAATGAGTGGAGCAGATGGGCAGCTAATCAAGAGGAATTCCAGAGTCTCGGAGTGGTAAATACCTATCATGAGCTGTATGGGTTCAGTGACTTGGGTAATTTGGCCTCCGGACAAGGGTTGGCCGTCCAGTCCACATGCCACAAGTCCACAAGTCCCATCTTCAGAGCCACAGTGGAGTCTAGAAAGTTGCCAGCCGCTCCGCTATCAATAAAAGCTGGTAATTCCAGCCTGCGAGTTCCTACTACTAAACGAGCAGGGATAATTAGAGAGTGTTGGGAAGAGATTAGATGAATTCCCAGGGAAAGTCTGAAGGAACCTAACTGCATGGGCTCATCATCCATGGAAACAGGAGGAGTAGAGTAGACAGGAGCAGTGCTGGCGACAGATTCCCTTTCGGTTCGCTTCTCACGTAGTCGTCGATCCGTCTTGATCGCCAGTAACATGAGATCCTCCAAGGAACTTGGAGCAGGAAATTGAACTAGGGCGTCCTTAAGATGCTCCGAAAGGCCTGTCTTGAACTGGCTACGTAGGGCTGGGTCATTCCATTGGCAGTCCGTTCGGCGACCCTGGCGAATAGCCCTAATTTTGGCTTCAGCAGTTGCCGTGCGGTCCGGGTCATCGTAGATGAGACCCAAATGATTAAAGAAAGAGTCGACAGTCTGTCGGGCAGGATGTTCCGAGGAAAGACTGAAAGCCCATGTTTGAGGATGACCTTGGAGGAGAGATATTACCAGTCCAACACGTTGTTGCTCGTTTTCTGAAGCATTAGGCCTGAGCTGAAAATAAAGAAGACAACTGTTCTTGAATTGTTGGAACTTAGCACGCTCCCCAGAGAATCTGTCAGGCATAGGAACTTTGACATCCAAAGCAACGGCTGGCAGCGGTGCGGGTGCTAGGGCTTGGCTGCCCTGCAGGTTAGTGATTGCGACCTCTTGCAACTTGACTTGCATCAGAAGGGTCTGTACCACCTGAGTGAGGTGCGACATTTGAGCAATCAAGGCATTAACGGCATCCATGGCGGATGTGTCCATGATGAGGACAATCTGGCCGGTTATAATGTTAGGACACCACTGGGTGTCCGGGTATTTATGGTACCCCGGGATTACCTTGGCTAAGTACTGGGGTGACCTAAGACAAGAGAGAGAGAGAGGAAACAGGTAACTCACCAATATGTAGAGCCTGCGTCCATCTGAGTATTCGCCAGAGCCCCTGATGGTGGGGATAGACTGGAGCTGGTAAGACTTCTTCAGGATACACATCTTAGAGGTAACCCAGAGGAGAAAATGGGGCCAAGAGGGAATGGATAAGAGGAAGCAGGTAAGTGGGTGAAGCAGTAACGGAAGGGACTGTACTTGACAAACAACAATGAACACTGAACGGACAAACTAGGAAGACCAGACTGGACTGATGCACTAGACAAACTGGGAGATACATACTACACTCACACCAGAGGAAAATCCCCTAAGGGATAACACAGACAGGCAGTCAGGAGAGGAACAGGTTAATACAAAAAAGGGATTAACAGCAAGGAGCAGATAGGGAAGTTGACACAAGTGGATAACAAGCAGGAACCAGGAAGGACAATGATGGGGCACTCAAGTAAGCGACAGAAAACTATGAGAAGATAAGAGAGAAGAGATAAAGTAAGAAGCACGGGGCAGCAGACGCTATAATCGGCGGGAAACTGATGTGCCCGCAGGTCTATTTACAGGGGAGGCTGGCCAATGAAGAAACAGCACCAGGACCAGCCTCCAGCAGCACTTGGGCGCCGTTATTCCAGGTAACAGAGTGATCGGACCAATCGCTATGCTGCGCCGCAAGACAGGAGGAAGAAGCGTACTGGTTGCTGGGTAACCACAACGCACTGCAGGACTGCATGCCGGGAGGCTGGGGATAGTGAAAGTACATGGCTAATTTGCATGCCGTCCATTCACGTGACGGCATGCAGTGGGAGAGCGTCGGGCCCAGAGAAGATGGCGCCGGAGGAGCAGAGGAAGGTAAGTGCAAGCAGCGGCACGTAACAATCCCCTATTGTAAGCGTACAGCTTCCTCAATAGTTTTCTGTTATCCTGTTCCCTTGTTTTATCCAAATTCCCTACTTATTTTGTTCACCTTGCACATATTGTCTAGCTTGTAATCAGAATTTTGTATGTCATCACAACCTTTTGTTTTCTCAAACTCTATCACTCTAACAATAGTCAACTTATCGAACGGCTTCTTTCTCTTGACCTTTTTATGATTTTTACAGTTGTTTATATGTATGAGAACGTGAATAATTTATTCAACAGTACTATGCTTGGTGACTGTTTTAAATGAAGGGGACTTTTTTGTATTCTGTTTATACATATTAGTCTGGATCCAGACTAATATGTATAAACCTTAGTTACTTGAAATTAGTTACACCTGGGCTAAACCATGTTGATTGCAGGGGGTTCATCTCTTGCAGACAGTATTAGAGTTGAGAGGTGATGTTTAAATAACAGTGTGATAGTAAAGCTGGTCAGTATCTGTGTGCAGTAAGTAATTCAAAGATAAATCCCTGCATGCAAAGAATACAATTAACTTGACTCCCCCTGCAATCAACATGGTTTAGCCCAGGATTATCTAATTTCAAGCACTTACTTAAGTCTGGATCCAGCCCATTATTAGTATCAAGTATTAAGTAAACCATCCTATAGGTTATTATGTTATATTAATTATTGGAGAGGTAAAATTCAAGAACATCTGAATTACACAAATCTTGGCAATGTTACAAACCAAATATGAGGTGTATTTAAAGCTCTTGTGGTCCATAATGTATGGATGTTTATAATATTTTTTCAGCACCAAAGTATTTGTAATACTCAAGTTTGAATAAAAATTACATTTATATTTGAAATTAATATGTCTTCTTGCAGACATAAAGTTTTGTCAGTTGCAAGCCATAATATGTTTCAGCTCCCATAAACATTAAACAGTGGTGATAATCGTCCTTAACTTCAAATAAACACCCCTATGAAATTAAAGCTGCTAGTGGATTCTGTTCTATATACAGAAATGTTGTTAAAATCTGTTGTGACACCATGAGTTTGCTACATTTTACAAAGTTGTTCTATAACTATTTTGAACCAGATCCTTATTTAAGAACAATCCCATGCTCGTAACTCCACTCATACTGAATGGACTTACGTGTGTGCCATAGGCGTATTTATAATGGGTGCAGGGTGTGCAGTGCACACGGGCACCTCAGAATAGGGGGGCCTGTAACATACATCCTAAACCCTGGGTTGGCAGGGGAAGGTAGGCCATTCAGCATCTATTTCTTTCCTCTAAGATCTTCCAGAGGGAAGAAATAGATGCCAAATGAGTCCCCCTTCCCCTGTGGTGGGACTGTCCCTATTTGCGGGCCAAAAAGGGGGCGGGGTCTAATGGTGCTGTTAGTCCCGCTCCTTTTCGACCTGTGAATCGGGACAGACAGCCCTGTCTTAGGTATGGGGGGGGGGCATGTGCAAATCCTGCATGAGGGCCTCCTCACTTCTTAAAACGCACCTGGTGTGTGCCATCCGAGAGTCTGAAAATTAACTCCCCTCACATGCATGGGCCTTATGTATTCTGACCCTCATCTTAAATTCAAAATTTAAAAGGGGGCTTGTGCATTATGTAGAATCATACATACATTAAGGGCTTAGCAATTTGTATTGATCCCCCACCCACCATGAGTACACCAGATACGATTGTTCCAATGCTTAATAGGTCTCTGTACTTATGAGCAGTAGGAATGAACAGGGTGCTTACACATTGGGCATGTGTATGGTATGTATGCTCTCATTCTTAAATCAGAATTCGGTCCTTTTTGTGTTGTAGATACTGGCTGGCATAGGACGACTTTAAACCCAGCTATGAAGCCGACAATATAGAGGCGGACAACAATAATTAGCGCTTCTCTATGGGGGCTGACGTTCAAACTTCCAAAGAAACTCCCAAATTCAAAGAATTATGAAGAAATTCAGGAATCCCCAAGTTTGTTACATAATAATGTGTGTGATTACTATGAAGTTTTTGTTCTAGTATATAACAGCACTAGGATTCTGTCTGCATTTATAAGGTGGAAAGTAAGAAGATATTTGTTTTATATATTTCCCATTTTTTTGTATTTCAATTAATAAATATTACATGTTTTATGTGTGATGAGCAGGAACTATTCTTGTGAGTGAACCTGTATGACGGAATCTTTAACACAACATATTTCACAACATAAGTCTTGAAGTATACATAAAGAGAGTCAATGTGAAATATTATAGTTTTATTTACATTGCTTGAACAAACTTATTTAACTTTTCTGTTTTTGTGCTGACTGCACAAAGTTATCATTTGTTCCAACCTATGAATTTTTTGTATTTGCTGCAACCTTACAATACATCTCTTTATATCCAACATAGTTTGGATAGTTTGTCTGCTTCACTGTTTATTATAATTTTCTTCATATATATGGTTTTTTATTATCTATGTGTCCATCAGTCGCACTTGTTACTTACTATCAATATAGTTTCATAATATGAAGAGAACTTATCAGCCGAATTGGGTCACTTTTTTTTTTTTTTGCACTATGGAATGGAAACTATTAAATGCTATTAAGGTATTAAACTGGCAGCTTAATGTTGGGCCCTATGCCATTCTGCTAATTTTATTTTGAGTATACTGAACAAAGATCTCTATAATGAGCTCTCATCTCAAACTGCCAACACTTACATATAATTGATACCCCAGATTTATGTGCAGAGCCTTGCATTCTGAAGAAAAGAAGTTGTGTACTCAGGGGGACCAGATTACTTCCTCTCCCATCTAGCCATGGAGTGAGATGACTTTTCATTTGGTGCAGTAATGTGCCACGAGTGAGATAGAGGGTGGTAAGGTGGTTGATAACATGGCCATAAAAGCAATATTAGATATTGACAAGGCTTTACAGATGACTTATGAGGATGAAGATTAAATCAGAGAAAGAAAATAATAATAACATGGAGTTAATGATGCAGCTGATTAATTAGTAATTGATTAAGCAAAAAGGGAAAAAGGAAAGGTATGATGAGACTGAAGTTTATGAACGATGATAATAAGCAAATTGTGGTAATGGGGAATAATTGAGGTGTATAAGACTGAGAGGATTAAAATGCTTTACAAGCTTATTAATAAAAAAAAATAATAATAAAACAAACTTCAATGTAGATTAAATAATAGCAAAAATACTGTATTTTTTTCATTTTGTATTTAATGTGTGCACTTTCTTCCATCCTTCACTTTATATGTGGCAATTTTACAAGTATTCAAAAATACACTCACCTACATTAGAACATGGCTATTTAGACATAACTGCTACCTTGATACCTTGAAATATAGGAGCTAGATGCAATTCTCTGAAATAATAAAGATAAATTATACACAAACAACAGTAGATGTTCATTGTAAATTTCAGAGTGTACAAATATGGCTACTGATCTGAATCATGAGCAAGGCTTGAGTTACCCACTGGACCATAGCCAAAGTCAGCTGTTCTATGAGCTTTCTAGAAAATCGGGTTTGTATAAGGGCCACATTGTGGTAATTAGTGTCCATATTGTGGTTAAAAATTATTTATTTTCACCGTTAAACATCCATGACCCAAATTCTGAGCCTCAATGAATGGACCACAGTGGTTTTGGTCCTCCCTGCCACTGAATAGAGACATGATAATAGTCTCATAAGGTGAGATATACCACCAGTAATTTTGAAAGTAAATATGGCTTTGTATACCATTAAAAAATACCAATTATTTAGCCTAGACATGCATTTTAGGTATACAATTGCACTTAGCACTTAAGGGGCCTTCTAGGGTCTCAAGGGTCATCAACTTAAAATTCCTGGTGGTTTACTTTTGCTTTGGACCTAGATATAAAATCCATATTTAATATTTTATCAGAATTCTACCTCTGCTATCTCCTGCTATGGTAAAATATATACCCAAGACCAAGCTTCTATCACATCTATAACCTAGATACTTACTCTCACTATCTCTGTGGATGTAAGAGTTTTGTAGCAATCAAAACTTCTTCAGAGACTATATGAACTATGCACTCATCTATCATTAAACCCATCATTTATTCACCTCACATCTGTTGTTTCTCTGGAAACCCGGGCAGATCCCACTCAAGATTCACAGTTCGTGACAGAGACTATATGAACAGACTAATAAAGAAACACTTTATTTTCAATAGAATACAATTCTTAGTTAAAAAAAAATGAAGTAAGAGTTAAATAATCCACTTATTCAGAGATTAATCTTTGATTTGACGCTTAGCACAGAAAACACACTTTCAGCTTGTCAGGGACTGGACCTCAAAGAGAAAAAACATGAGCTCTGAACTCAATACCATTTTAAAACCATTTTTATCTAATTCACCTCCCCCTGGCAAAGTTATGGGTTATTGAGTGAACACGGCTATGACCAGTTTTATTGCTATAAGAACTGACTTATCTTATTTTGTAGCTCAAACCTGTCACAGATAAAAATATATTAAACCTATTTCTCTTTCAATAATCTATGCACAGTTATCAAGCTCTGTGGTACTGTATGTGTGTATAACACTATATTGTACATTCCCAAAGTTTAAGGGAGTTCTAATTTACAGGTCCAAAAACCTAGAGAAGTTGGGAGTTCCTAGCTCCAAAATAATGTATTCCTTTATTCTCAAATAATAGACACTGTGGAGTCAGGGGTTCCTTTTGAAGCTAGGAGGGGTGTAAAAGGGTTTCCTAGAACTGTGCCATTTACCCCTATAGGGACAGATGTCATAGATAAACCAATCTATGACTATGACTACAATATATATGTATACTGGCTTTATGAGCAATATTGGTAGGTATTTGTGATTTCCTTCTGTGATATCTGCCCGATGGTGTATGCCCTCTGCAATGCGCATGCCCATAAGAAATGCTCATATAATATGCCACAATTCAGATCCAACACAACTTCATGACCATTTACATTTGGAAAGGTGTTGGGTGGTAGAGTAAGGATGAGGAACATAGTTAACGTACAGTAAGTACGTGCTCACAAAATTATACCTAATCCAAATCCAAACATAGACATAAGTATAAAAAGCTTACGGCAAAATAATTGCATTCTAAACGCAATACAAGTGGTATTGGAAATCTGATTAGGAATTTTGTTGGTTTAAAAAAACAAAAATGTAGTGTTTTTTATTTTTTATTTTTACTTGTTACTATTTTATTCATAACTTTTTAATACTGACTCATTTTATTCATTTGCATTGTCAGTGCAGCACCTGAAAAAAGTATAACCACTATTTCCACTAGACATTTCAGGGAAGTATGCTGGATAACTAGGTATGAGGAAGGTATCTAGAAATGTAATTGCATTTTGCTTGGTTACAATGGGCCTGATCCAGACCTATGCACTAGCCCTGATATTATTTACGCTCAGCGTAAAAACGATACACTCCCTCGGACACTCCCCTCAATCGGCTGTAAATACACTGCCTTACACTCACAGAACCCTACCTTAACTTTTCCTTTCATAAGTACGTCCAGTCGTAATATTCGTAACTGCCTAAGCACGCCCATACTGTACGATTTAAATGCATCCCCCGCCTACATTTCGTAACTGCCTTGTACTTACGGCTTTCGTAATATATGCACGCTATTTTGTTTGTAATTACGCAAATGATACGGACGACTTATTTACAACTACAGCCATTTTATTCATTTGCATTGTCAGTGCAGCACCTGAAAAAAGTATAACCACTATTTCCACTAGACATTTCAGGGAAGTATGCTGGATAACTAGGTATGGGGAAGGTATCTAGAAATGTAATTGCATTTTGCTTGGTTACAATGGGCCTGATCCAGACCTACGCACTAGTGATACGGACGACTTATTTACAACTACAGCCAAGACCGAGTTACAACAGGAAGTAGTCACTGGGCGCATGCGCAGATCGTATTTACAGCCGATCTTACAATCCCATGGGCGTATTTCTGGATCAGATCCAATGTGTACGAATGCAATCTGCTATACCTAGCTCGGGATCCAGAGCTTAAGTGGTGTGTGCGTTTGGATCCCATAGTTGTTACCCGTTATTTAACATTAGGAGTGTTCAGTTTTGTGTTTAAGTTTGGATCAGGCCCAAGATGTATAACTGATGATAGACAAGAAAACTGGCAACAATTATACATTAAAGTATAAAGCAAATTGATTCTATATTCTGGATTAGATAGATTTTAGTCTAGAGTAAGTAGTATATCTTTTATAGTTTTGTTTTTCAGAGTATTCATACAAAATACCCATTAACTTAAAAATATAAAATACAGTAGTAAAAAGAAGGATTTCTTTAAATATTTAGTTCTGTTCTTTTGCCTAGAGATGCATACACATTTAAAGCCTTCAACTATAAGTCATAAATATTCTTACTAATAAAAACCACTGATGTAAGTTTCTGAAAAAAATAAGATTCTAAAAGTTTTGTATATGGAAATAAAAAGTTTTCATCATACTTTAATAAAACTTTTATCATTGTGCTTAATGTATAATATACCCTAGAAAATAGATGCTTCTCCTAAGTACATGGTATTTTTAATATTGAACTGGGATGGGAGGGGATCTATTAATTTCTAAAATTAACTCCTCCTGTGAAGAAAGACACCAATTATTCATACTATTTGATTTCATAACTCTAAAAGACATGTGTACTTAATTTGTTTTATCTGAATACATTTACACATATGAACTAGTTGATAAATGAAAATACATTTTTTTTAAAAGCTAAAATAATTAGAATAAAAAGGCACAGTACTGTAAGATAAAAGCAGAAGCTTCAACGCACAGTTTCTCAGTATTTTCAGGAACTAGCATTTCATAAAGAACATGTTAAAAAACTTTGGACAGGCTCTGCTTCTCAGTGAATTACTGAGGTTAGCTCACTACTAGCACTTGTTAAATCTATTAAAATGTGTCACATCTGAGCTCTTAAAAAGGTACTCTGGAAAACAAAGACCATTGGTGGATCATGAGGACTGAGTTTGCCATCTGCTGTTTGTGATTCAGACACAAAATATAAGGTAGCCTTTAGTTCGAATATGGACAGCATCCACTATTCCACTAAGGCCAGGTCCAGATTAAGGGCCACGTGGGCTTGGGGAATAAAAAATTATCAAGGGCCCATTGAAGTGGGCATGACCAGTGAAGCGTGGATGTTTCCAGTTTTGTGGGCGGGGCCAGTACCATGAAGAGCATAGATAACACCTTCCTATAACCACCTAAAGTTCCTTCCATATCACTACTGTCCATGCAGTATTTAAGCAAAGTGAAAAGTGTGAATTTTATTCCAACTTTTCTTGTGGTGGAACAAGCACCAGGCTGACCCAAAATATCTCTAGCGAGTGTAATTTGTAGATTGCGCTTTAGCAAGACACATCAGTTGAGCAGAGGATGATGGCTATCTATGCATCATACGAATTGCAAGCTAGTTTGCCAAGTCTGTTTAGGTGCTAGGTATGCTGAGTTGAGGCCTAAGCCAATGATTGTGTGGTTTGTTTATGAGGATGGTAACACTTTCACAAGATATAAATTTCAGGTGGTTTTTAGAAGATTCAAGTATCCGTCAACTGGACAGTTGAGATCTGCATTGGAGTGGTTTTGTGGAAAGGTTCAGACAGGCTGTCATTAGTGGGGAGGATCTTGATATTGTTGCTATAGACATAGGCGGGAATTATATTTGCAAACAAAACTCTGTTGATCTCATTAAGGAGATTATCACAGATATAGATTTTATGATGTCAAATTAGCTAGGCATGCAATTGCTTTAGTCTAATATAGTTTTGAGGCGCTTTTAGGTGGGTGCAAAGAAGCACGGTGTTGTTATTGATGAAATGAGGAGAAAATTTAATAGAGCAGTTGCCAAGTTTTTGGCCACCAAGGGTGGTATAGTGATAGAACACCCAGATATTAGATATGAGCTCTTGGCTTTGTAGAGAAAGAATGGAGTTCATTTGAGTGACAAGGGTTTACGATTGTTTGCCAAAAGGATTTTTAAGGTTGTGTTTGCTCTTCGTCATTCAGGTGGCGTATACGGAATGCGTCTGTGTGTTGGTGGCTAGTCAGTTGTGTAGTCAGTTTGTAGTATTTATAGTGAGTTATAGGAGATGTTAAGGGTTTGGGAACTGCACAGGGTTTATTATGCAATTGGCATAAATCCTGATTGATAAATGCAAGTTGCATGTTTTGTTTGTTTGTTTATTTGTTTGCTACTTTTGTGCTGTGAAGTTGTTTATAACATGTGACTGTCGTGTTGGTTAAGTTTCGTCCTGATGGGCAGGCTTGTTCTTGGTTAAGTGTTGATAAGGTCATTAATTAAGGATTAGGACTTTGACATTCTTGTTGTAGGACTACACACTGCCTATTCTTTGCCACCTTTTAGTCATGTGCCCCATTCCCATTGTATTACCCCTAAATAAAGCTGCCATGTTTTTGTGCAAGATCTGTCTTCAATTGATAGAATGATAGGATTAGGGTTTTGGATAGGGCCATGGGGTGTAGTCATCTGCTAAGGAGTTTACATGGGTCTTTTTTCTTAAATTGATCCTCCAGTCACTTGTTGTGGCCAGAGTTCTTGGATTTCCTGGTTCATAATAGTTTCTGGTCCATGTTTATTTTTTCATTGATGTTAACAGTTTTTCCTTAAAGTAACTCCTCCAATTCCTTGCTTTTGCCATTTTCCTCTGGCTGCCATTAGTCTTGCATGCATAGGGAATTATATGAGTCATTGCTGCTGCTGCACAGTACAGAGCCCTGTGGCAGTCCTTTTTTTTTAAGCTCAGCCACTCAGTTCTCATTTTCTCGACAGGTGATTGGCTAAGCAGAACAAATAAGTGCCACTACAGGGTATCAGCTGGATCTTGGCTCTTAAACACGCAAGCCCTTCGCAGCTCAACTGAATCCCTTTTACTGCATAAACGATCAGCTGTCAGGGATGTAACAGCTACCCAAATGTTACTGTGGGGTATTAGCTATGCAGCATCTTGTATGTTTTGCTAGAGACACCAGCGTTAATATCTCCAAGCCTTCTGTGCCACTGCCTCCCAGGATAGTGGTAGCTTCTGGCCTTTGCCTAATATTCCAAGCAAATAATAGATATGGGGTATATATTAGGGGTGTGGAGATGACACTCTATCTATCTATCTATCTATCTATCTATCTATCTATCTATCTATCTATCTATCTATCTATCTATCTATCTATCTATCTATCTATCTATCTATCCTATATATAAGGGTCTGGGATTGTTCCATTGTATACAGTATACAGTGTGCCATTACCAGAACCTAATATATCTCATATATATTAAAGTATGTGCTGTAATGTGCCCCATATATATTATATGTGTGCCATTTATGGAACCCTAATGAACTTTTTATAGGATGCTATATACAAGATCACTAATATACTATACATGTAAAAAAATATATTATGTTTCTGACTATAACACATAAATATAAAATGCTCCATTTGCCACTGTGCCCCTGAGTGATGGCACCTTAATACGAGCATTGTAGGTATGTTGTTAGGAGACAAGGAAGTTATTATTATTATTGTTATTGTTTATTTAAGAGGTGCTGCAAGGTGTCTGCAGCAGCATACAAAATACAACACAATACACGGTACAGACATACAGAGCAGGAGTGGAGAGCATAATACATAATAAAATACAAATATAAACATAAAAATATCATAAAAATACAATAAAGTGAAGCAAGCACAGACAGCAAAATAAAATGCGAGGTGTTAAGCTTGGTAGGTCTGAGAGGAGGGGAGAGAATGCAATGAGAGGTTGAGAGGGAGCCACCAGGTGGGGATGGGATAAAAAGGTAGCAGAGGTGAACAACAGAGTGTGAAGTGAGAGGGGAGTTCTATGGTAATATAACATAAATGTCTTTGCCTTCTATAATCTGTGTCTTCTCCTAATCCCTTTTTAATATAGGTTTATATTATATTAATATAGAAAGTGTTGAAAGCTACATCTGTGTCTAAAAGCCTCATTTATTAAAGTCGTTTTTACTCAGCGATTATGCATCACCAGACATTCGGCCAAAAGAGGTCCCTCTTTTATTCTGAATATAACGTCAGAGATACTAGATGCCTCTAGTGTCTCTGACATCATATTCAGTATAAAAGGGGGACCTCTAGTGGACGAATGGTCATTAGCAGTGGGACCCCATAACAGGAAGCAGGAGTACATTGTGTCAAGAGCCAGAAGACACAGAGGACCATCTTCAGCATCAATCAAGAGGATCAGCATCTTCAAGCAACAGGATAAGAACTTCAATCAACATTTACAGAACAGATTGCAACACGACAAGAACTACATGCAAGTCATACCAAGACAGATGATGGCAAAACAGTGAGTCAATACATTACTATATTTTATACAAACATGTACACTAAACATTATCATTAGGATTAGTTACTATTATAGTTTAATTAAACACACACAGACACATTAGTGACATTGTTTTAATGTTTAGATTTTATGTTTAGTTATGTACATTACCAATACTTATTTTGGGTAAGGTTTTTAAGGGTTAACATTACACATTACACAGCATCATTTTAACCCTTGTCAGGATGACGGTTATAGTACTATAAGGCTCAGCATGGCTATAAACACCTGGCCATGCTGTGCCTTATAGTACTATATCGGTCTGCATGATAAGGGATAGAATGATGCAGCACATCATTTTTACATAAAGAAAAACACATGTTAAAGCTATTGACGTGTTTTTCAGCTAAAGTTTGTGTCACTTTCTATGAAAGTGCCACACACAGGAGGTGTATTTTTTTTCAGCCCTTACAGACCGAACTAGAGGCGATTTAGTAAAATTTACTTCAGTGGGCTATGTTTCACATGGCAAACATCTGGACGATTTTTTGTCTGCGATGTTTGCCATGTCGATTTTGCTCAAGGCTAAAGTCTTGGGACTTTGCCTTTAGTGAATATGGCGATGTCATATTCTCAGTGAAAGTCCCGGGACTTTGCCTTTAGTGAATACAGCAATGTCATATTCTTAGTGAAAGTCCCGGGACTTTGGTCAATTTTAGGAAAATAGACTTTAATAAATGAGGCTCTATGAAAGGGTTACATCAGCTGATGTCAACTACAATTAACATGCTTAGCAGGAGAAACCATTACAGCTAAATGGTGAGTAAAGAGACTCTAATGCTTTATTTAACAGTCTAAAATTAGCTTTCCATGCCATATTGTGAAAAAAGCACCACGGCTAGGAAAGCTGTATCTGCGCATAACTGTAGAATTGTATTGTAAACCTTTTCAGACATAGGGGTAGATCCTGACCCCCACGCACTTTAGGTGTGTGTGAGGGTCTGTAGTTACGCTCCTGTAGCGGGAAGTGCACGCCCCCTGTACTCCCCACTGTCGATAGGAAATCTGGACACTTACGTGTTATATTTTTAGCTTATTTGTCTCTGTTTCTTTGCTTTGATAGTTAATACATAGTAATTGTTCTATATACACATCCGTTTCTGGTGTCGGAAACCAGTACAACCCCTAATTGTAATCCTACACATAATAGCCGGGCCAGACATTATGCATGCTACTAAAACAAGACAGCACTAGTCACTATTCCTATAAAGGGAATAGCATCTATAAGATGGCGTTAATGAATGATTAACAATACGGGCAATGGTATAAAAGTAAAACATAAAAAACTTTAATCAAATACAATAAGCATTATTATTGAGAGATCAATAAAACAAGAATCTACTTGTTGTGTTCTTTTGGAAATTCACTGTAAAAGATACAATGTATCATATATTCATGCACTTTGAAACAATTGCCTTTTCCAATAAAGTGTAAGTTTCCTGTATAAATTAATAAAATTGAATATCCACAACAATTGAGATTGGTAGTCTACTACCCTTCAGCTGTGTCAAATCTTATATTATATTACATAAATATATTGAAACAAATGGATTCCCAGATCGAGTATACCACCCCAATGCGGCTTATTATAGTTCCAATTGATATATGAAGTTGCCAACTTGGAGTTGGTGGCCGCCCAACCGGACAGGCTAATCCAATAAGTACTGATTTATAAAAGGGGGGATTTTATATAGAGAGATACAAGAAACACATAATGAACAGCATAAACATGATTTTTTTTTTACATTATGCATGTACAAAGTGGTTTCTTTGTGCAAACAGGTGACTATTTTATGTGTTCTCAGAACAGCCACATCTTTTGCGCATGCACACTGTTGCCGGCCTAACATTTGCAAACCAAAGATCATGTTCTGTGCTTATCTGGATCCCTGCTAGCACGTTACAAAGAATGAAATAAATTAAGAGCTTTAATAATGAAGTATATTTATAGATAGAGATGATGAATGACATGGGTAAAACCTTGGCAAAGTTGCATCCAAAACCATAAATTTTGTCAGATGCTATTTAAAGTGTCTTCAATGCTAAAAGTTGTTGACAGGCCATTCTTAAAATAGAAGTATTTTTAAATAAGTACAGTATATATTCCTTGTAATTATATGCATAATATAGCCAATACAGAGATTACATTCACTTTTGGAAACTATTATTTTTAATTCTATCAGCTAGTTAAAACTAGATTATTTTTGCCAAGTATGTTTTTGTAATAACCGTTATGAACATGCAAGCCATTGCCTCATGCATTCCATTTCAACAAGATTTCTCTTCCCCTTTATTGCATTCAATTATTTCTAATTGCCCGACTGGCAGCCCTTTGCCTCTGGCTGAGAATGCAGATGAGTACCTCCTGTCAAAACAGATGAGAGCATTATTTTGATAATGAGCAGAGCATGGGTGCTGGCTAAAGAACCCCCTCCCATACAGTAACATCCCAGTAGATGGTTTATTTTAAATTGACATTAGCAAAAGACTATCTGTGGAACATACAGTTTTTCCAAAAGGCTGCTCAAAGTGTAACTCAATCCCAGTGTTCAACAATGACAACTGGATCTATTAATGTTCTTTAAAAAAAAACTGCTTGTACAATATATATCAGTTGACTACTGTATACAAATGGCTGAATTGCTTACTTTATGTAAATTGTGTGTTATGTAAAAACTGGTAATTGCAGATATATCTGAAATACAGGTTCCTTCATAAAAATGCAAACATTTCAGGCAACAGAATTCTAATGTAATTCATATATATGTTAGAAAATCCCTGGAAATATATTTAAACCCAAGAGCAGCTGGTTATACTATATCCTACTTCATACTCAATGCAAAACCTCTGCATTGTAAAATAACCACACATACATCCAGATATGTGTGGCAAATTATAATAGTTAAATTGTTAATTGATTACCTTTGTTGACTTTATTTATTAGGTAAGTTAATTAAAGATATAACTGGTGACAAAAAAAAGCCAGTTTGACTGCTAATTTAGCTTGACGATGGACTGGTGCTCATAGTCCCTACACTTGAGCAAAAGAGTGTTTTACATTAAACAACTTAAAAACCAAAACATTCCCCTCATTAACCTGTACCTGCTTGTGTCTACCTTCCTTCCACACCAGTCATATCCCTCAAGTCAAGCCCTGCCACTACACTCCTCCAGACCTTCCAAACAAGCATATATAGCTCCATTAAACTCTATGCCCAAGTTGGATAAATATACTCCTCCTTCTGATACATCAGCATAAGTCATACTTTAGTTTAGGGTGACTCAAACAGGCACACAGCATCACATGCATACATGCTTAAAGGAGTATTCTTTGCTGTGGGTGCAGACAAGGTTGTAGAACCCATAGCAATGGCCCTTGATAGTGGGGGGAGGGGGGGCAAATCTACTAAAAGGAGGTGACACCCACATGTTTGAAACTCAGGTAAAGACTAGTGTTACAATTCTGCTTCTTACTAATCTTCTCATCATACACTCTCCACACCATTGCGATGTAGTGCACTTACATATCATGAATGAGATACAGGTGCCTGAAACATGTCAATATCCTATTCTGTCTGTGTCTTCAAATATCAGACTGTAAAATTTAAAATGACATAGAGCCAATTCCTATAGCACCAATATGAATCCTCAGTAAATATTTAATACTCCTTACTCAGAGCCCTTCTTGGGTCCAGAAGGGCTCCATTTCATTCCTGTTGAATCCTCGACCTAATTAAATTAGTGCTGGCAAATATCTATATATGTGTAATTAATATTAGGGGTCTCTATATATGTGTAATTAATGACTCTATAGACAAGTTGACTGCAATACATCCTTGTAACTTGCCATACTAGCATTTCCAACTGTGAGACAGAAAAGCACTACTGCTATGTGGGATAGGGTTATAAGTAAATAGTAAAATGATGGTATGCTAAGGGTACTGTGCTTACAGTAGGGAACCAGATTGTAACTCCATACTAGCGGGCGAGTGATCTTCTCTCACCAATACAGAAGGATCAGAGTGCAGCAGCACACTAAAACTGGATCCCAGGCTGGTTATTTATTCATTATTTATTTATTTATATGATTAAGGAATATCACTAGATAATTATATTATTTTTGACTATATCAATATTTATTTTTCAATACTTAGGGCAGAAAAATATAGTAGTACCCAAGCACTGAAACATATATATTGCAGCTCAATGGAAAAGTACCTTTGAATATTTTCTTTCCTTACAACTTTCTCACTGAGCTGTTAGAAATGAAAGCAACCAGATTTTTTTCTTCCCTTCGGCACTGATCCTACCTTCTCAGAGAAAATCTCCTAAATAGTCGAGCAATAAAAAGTCAGCCATGCATCTAGACTTGCATTTTTTTTTAGTAACTTGATGTAATAATCTTTGAACATATCCAGCTACCCACTACACTCTGTCCAGATTCCTAAAAAATGACATTTCTGGCATGGCACTTCAAGCAGGATGTAAGGAAAATCAGTTAAAAAATTCAGTAATATCAGGAAAATCCAAGTGGTACAAGGAAAAACATGATGGCGCCGACATGTAGAAAATAAATACAAAGCAAAGTGTATGGCAGCAGTTTGAAATGACCATATATCGCCACTTTTTTATGGCACTTTATAGGCCCAGATTACAGTATTTACTATTAGACATATTACAGTGATGTATATTGGTTTTTAAACTTTTTTAAGTAAAAGCTAAGCGTTTGGATAGTAAACGTGGAGATTTTGGAAATAAAATATTTTCCTAAAGTTACTAAAACATAATGGGCCGGATCCAGAACTACGTCCGTTTGCCACAGACGGCCATAATTCAATGAACAATAGCTACTGCGCATGCGTAGTAGCTATTGTACGTAATCTGCGTATTGTTTCGATACGTAGATTGCGTATATGCGGTTTGAAAGACCGCATATACGCAATCTACGTATCGAA
>WWET01004424.1:24592-30325 GCA_011038615.1 Limnodynastes dumerilii | reverse complement strand
ATATATATAGTATAAGTCCTTAGTGCAGCCCCCTCATATAGTATATATATATATATATGTGTGTGTGTATATAACAATGGGCCGTTACTTATGGGCCACTGCCGTGTGGCTTGCCCCCCAGGCCAAAATTTGCCAGCCAGCTCCTGCACACAGTAGGGTACAATGTTAGTTAGGTTTTTTAACTTGTTTACATGCATACTTTATGTAAATCTTTAATGTATGTTTAATGTTAACTGTATTTTTTTTTTTACACACTACACAGACACACGCATGGTTAGAATCCTTAGCCATGCTGCCGTTGATATTATTACAAGGCTCATCAATCCTGAGCCTTGTAGTTCTATCAGTACAGCATGGCTAAGGATTTCAGCCATGCAGCACTTAGATTTTTGACACACAAAAAACACGTCAACTCTATTGACATGTGTGGGACGGCACCTCAGCCGCAAATCGCACCTCTCTGGCTGCGATTTTTTTTGGGTGTGATTTTAAATCACACTAAAGACGATTTCTTCAAAACGCCTTTAGTGAATACAGCGATTTTTTTTTCTTATTTTTTCAATGGCAAATCACGCGATTCGAGCCTTTGTGAATACCGCGATTTGACTTCAGAGTCTCAAATCACGCGATTTGTGGCGATTTGCCCCAAATCATTTTTTGTAAATGAGGCCCCAGGTGAGTTCACTGAAGAGCGTGAGTTCACTCCCCTCTTCCATGCAGACTTACAGACCTCTGTGTGTATGGAAAATGCACCAAGTTCTGGAAAGGGCCCTATGTATTCAGGATTGGGTATACTATTAGCAGTCTGGAGGAAGCACATAAAAACTTGAAATGAGTGAGATTCCACAATGCATGATGGTTCCGTCCATCTTCCTAGGTCAACACAAAATACAAATTGTGGGGTATTTTTTCCAATCCCCACAGGCTAAACTTTTTCTTTACTATAATGTTAAAAAGTGCAATTGAAATTACTCTGCCCTAGTGCTGGTCTTTGGTATACCAATCATGCCAAAATGATGATTTTGTTTGCGGGGAACTTTTTGGAAGGGGGATGAGATTCACAACAAACAATTTTCTTCCTGCTGTAGAGATATACATACTCCTTTCACAATATTGGTATATTGTATCTTTAAGTCCTGTTGCTCAATTAAAACACAAAACAAACAAAAAACAGTTAATTAAAAAAATAAACAAAATTAATACTATTTATGGAATGTTACAGTATCAAATCTTTGAAAAAATATATATGAACGAGCGCTGTTTAGTACAAATTAGATAAATAAAAATAGAAAGTATAAAGAAATAAATATAAATCTATATTCTTATTGTATTGCTGAGAGAGTGTAACTAATAATTATCTATTTCCTGAAAATTTGTACAACTTAATACATAGTAAACAATCACATAAAGCAGCATGTAAGAGGAGTAGTGTAGTCTCCTCAATTGAATACAAAGAAAAAAAAGGAGCTACAGCTCTGTAGCTCCTTTTTCTCTTAGAATCAAATCTTTCCTGTATCATATCTTTTTTAACTGTGCCTAGATTCAACTGGCATTTGCATTTAATAAACACAATTGTTCTTTTCAGAAAACATATTCATGTTTAATACATTTTATAATGTTTCTGCAATTTAGAACCAAATCTAGACTTATATGCTGCCCTATCCCGATGTCTTTTTAGAAGTCTTTTTTCCATTTTAAAATATGGAATAGCCGAATTAAATGCCAGTCTCTATTGTAAAATATAATTATTATTCAGATATTGGAATTCTGTAGTACCAGACTTTTTGCAACCATAATAAAAGATAGCTAGGTAATGAATAATATAATTACTACGATCTCTCTTTCTATTAATCTTTTTCCCACCCACTCAATAAATGTGGCAAATGACTCAAAACAGAAATGTGGCACAAATGAAGCCTTTGAGAGGTATTTGTTAAATATAATCTAGGCTTACATTAAAATCTGTGAGAGCTATACCAATTAGGGCGAATAGGCAATAAAGTGAATGCTTGCTGAGACTGGAACTTAGCTATAGTAATTTAGCATATTTACTGCAGATAGTTTTCCTAGCCAATGCTAATGTCTCTCCCCAAAAGCAAAATAATAACAATAATTTAACATGGTGTCATGCTTGTGGCTGATATATCTAAGCTTATTGATGAATTTCAATTAATATTTTTATTTCTGTATTCATGATGCTCAACATACTAGCCTTCACTTAGAATTGAGTCTTTTGAAAGTATACATTTATGGGTTGGTTGGTTTAATTTGATAGATATATAAACTGTGACAAGATAGTGAGAAGTCTTCTTCTGGCTAGTAAGATGCACAATAAATGTAGAAATACCTACAAAATATATAACCAAAATTATAACTAGCCTGTTTGGACCTGATTCACACTTAAGAATCTTTTTTAGGTGCCTATACTTAAGAAGGGATATACTGCACATGCAAAGTAACCTAATATACGCAATTTACGTAGGACTTAAGAACGGGATGGTTCTGAATCACCATTACAAACCCATTTCTTCTAGGTTCATAATGACTTAAGTGTTGGGAAAACTTAAGAACGAAGATAAGAAGATTAGGTGGAGGGAAGCATTTAAAGGAGGAAATTTGGGTACAGTTAGGCAGGAATGTTCTTAATTTGCCACCCTACGCACACAACATTATGGCATTCTTAAGTCGGTTAATTTGCCATGCTACTAGTTGCGTATAATTAAGAACCTAAATCATTCTTAAGTGTGAATCAGGTCCTATGTCTCTTAATAACATACACAATTTTCCCCAAATAACTGGGCTGCACAAAACCTATGACACAAAACATACTTGTTAGCAGGATATTTGCATACCGTCACTTGTATCTCTCTCAGTGAAGGAGACTCTTGCCTCAGTTCCCAGGCATTCCTACAGCCTGAACCATGTTTTATACACAGCTAATAAGGCTTAGGTTGTCCAGTAAGCCATAACAGCCATAGTGAACCCACCTGACACTTCTCTATTTATACTCTTTTTAGAGCAGATAATTCTGGCCAGAACACTTTGTTTCTGTCACAATACTTACTACTTAATAATTACCACATAAATTCATTGAATCTCGTATGTTAGGAAATAAAGTAGTGATTTCACTAGAACATGTTAAAAGTCAGAAATAGGGCATATCCCTGAAGAAGACCCATGAAAATGTATCGTCATATAATGAGATAAATAATGTAAGGAGATAAATAATATGTATCAATCGTTGCCAACATGTTAAAAGTCAGAAAATATGGTAAATAGTAAGTACAGCTCATAAAAACAATGGATAAGATGTTTTAATATTTACAAAATTCCCAGTTGAGATGTCACGTCTAAACAGGAATTCCACTTCCAGTCCCAGGGAGGTCATTCCCAAAGACACATACATTGTAGTGTTTCATCCATCAAATGGCTTATTGCATGTGACAGTGACATTATCATTAATGTGATGTACCATATGTTGTAAAAAGGGAGAAGGCAACAATGCATGTTATTCTGTTGAAATAGCTCCAGATAAGAATTATTCTAAGCAGGCAGATTATTATGTCAAATGAATACATTTACTGCAGCCCATTGGGACACCTTTGAACATTGTCACACCTGAAAAGGATCTAGAAATCAAAGCTTTTAAAGGACATTTCAAAAACATGCAAGTAAGCAAAGCAACGTGGTGAAAAATCATACATTTATTTAACAAAAAAGGTGGCTCTAAACCATAGCTTTTGGATTCTAATATGGTCATTGTAAAGATTGTATGAAGTCAACTTTCTTATAATTATTATTTATTTTAATGTATTTTTTTAATCAACAATTGTATATAATATTGACTAAGCTGTATGTACTATGCAGGTGCCATCTTTGGACTTGCTTTTAAACTAATATTTCCATCTATGTATTTGAGGAGGGGTAGTAATTATGGTGCTGGTAATATTATTAAAGAGACAATGGTCCAGGGGCTGTTTGGTTGAGGTTAGGAATGCCAATAAAAGAGGCAGAGTGGGGGAACTGTGTTGAGGGTTATATTGTGTACAACAGTTTAACATTGTTGCTAATACACATTACCTTAGAATCATGCATATTGTAGATGCGGGCAGTGTCATGGCAAAATTACATTTAAGGACACTAAAATTAAAAACAGAATGTACCAGAAATGTTAAGAAACATTTATTACAACCTAACATGTTTTACAAACTATGGAGAGGGACAGCATGTATGGACGTCTATGCGCAGGACCCTACCTTAACTAATACTCACTGGAGCTACGAAGAATGGGGCATGTGCGTTATTAAGAATCGAATGTAAGGGCCTAACCATACCTCCCATCATTTTGGAGCTGGAAAATGTGACAGATAAGCCACGCCTCTGTTCCACCCAAGCTCCGCCTCCATGATGTCCAAGCCCCGCCCCATTGTCATGCTTCATGAAGGGGCAGGCTAAAATCTGAAAAAACACCTGCTTCTAGTGTAGCTCACTCATTGGGATAAACAGGAAGGCAGTCTGTACAGTGGGACAGTCAATCATGACTATCCCGCTGGAATCTGGACAATAGGTATGGCTATTATTTAAATACCTCCCATCATGCATACAGTGTGTCAGAAAGGCTTTCAGCAGGGAAGCCTGGATTTATAGGGATCCATGGGATGTAGGGCTGTGTTCTTACTAATTACTTAATAGCTCCTGACCTGGTGCAGGATTTTATGAATAAACACAGCTAAACATGCATGATGTGATTTCAGCTGCATTAAACCACCACTTTCCCATTTTAAAATAATAACACAGAGCACACAGAAGCAAACGCAGGCGCATCCGTTTTTATGTGATCGCTATCGTTGTGTACATGCATGCTAACCCTAAGTATATTCATTTTGGGCAACCCGCAATCCACAAATGGCAGTAACCATTTCATTTCTTATGTCAACGTAAATATGAAAACCCTTTCTACTAGCATTAGTATATATTTTTATAAAACAAATCACACGGTTAATGATATGAGAGACACCTGATTGCTCTTTACTGTGTAGTTGTTATTTTCAGTTTGTTCTGTTAAAACTCATACTAATATGATTTCAGTTGTACTAAGTTAGTTATGTTTTAAATATATTAATAGGAAAATTCCATAATTTCCTCATAAAGGACCGGATCCAGACCCCCGCGTGCTTTCCGTGCACACGGGGGTCTGAAATTACGCGAGACAGAGGGGAGTACACACCCCGTCACTCCCCTCTGTCGTGCGGGCTTTATGGCATAAGCCGCTGCCATAAGTCTACCTTAACTGCAGCGTGCGGATCAGTGGTCCGTACGACCGCTGATCCGCTACAGTGTGGGAGCCCCTCCCACACTGTACACTTCCCATGCTTCCCTCCTACCACACTGTACACTTACCATGCTTTCCCCCTCCCACACTGTACATTTACCAGGCTTCCTACTCCCACACTGTACACTTACCATGCTTCCAACCTCCCACACTGTACACTTACCATGCTTCCAACCTCCCACACTGTACACTTACCATGCTTCCAACCTCCCACACTGTACACTTACCATGCTTCCAACCTCCCACACTGTACACTTACCATGCTTCCAACCTCCCACACTGTACACTTACCATGCTTCCAACCTCCCACACTGTACACTTACCATGCTTCCAACCTCCCACACTGTACACTTACCATGCTTCCCCCCGCCCACACTGTACAATTACCATGCATCCACCCT
>WWET01004424.1:4592-22092 GCA_011038615.1 Limnodynastes dumerilii | reverse complement strand
CAAAGCGCATATGGCTTCTACTCACATAGCCCCTTTCACATACATACAGTACACATTGATCCATGCCGGAACTAAATAGTCTTTTTTTTTTTTTATTACATCAATTATCTGCATTACATTTACATTTAGGGATGTCTTTGCATATATTTTGAAGTTTTGATACAAATCTTAATATCTATAACTACTACAACTATCTCACTATTGGGACCAATATCATTTGAGTGTCAAATTCAATATTCTTTTAACCACAATAGCCTTCTAGTGTCATAAAGAGCAAAATACATATTTGTAACCACAATACAAAGGAAACACTACCATGTCGCTGCCAATCAAGTCCGCATGCGAGCATGTCCGCATTACAGCTGCCGGTCGGAAGCCCATCAATATCAGGAAGTGATGGCCAAACGACATCAGCAATCATGGCAACCCAAGAAAACAGCTGTGTCCATAGAACCGTCACCCAGGCCTTTCAATACATACTCCATGTGTTGTCTCCAGGATTTTAATAACCCCCTCATGTCTTCCCAGTTTCCAATAATCCCCCTCATGTCTAACCAGCTTCCAATAATCCCCCTGATGTCTCCCTAGCTTACAATAACCCTCTCATGTCTCCTCAGCCTCCCAATAATCTTCCTCATGTCTCCCCAGCTTCAAATAATCCCCTTCATGTATCATCAGCTTCCAATAATCACCCTCATGTTTCCCCTCATCCTCCAAATTATCCCCCTCGTGTCTCCCCAGTTTCCAATAATCCCCCTCATGTCTCCCCATCTCTACTAATTCCCCTCATGTCTCTCCAGCTTCCAATAATCCCCCTTATATCCCCCCATCTTCCAGTAATCCCCCTAAAGTCTCCCCTTAGCCTCCAAATAATCCACCTCATGTCTCCCCAACTTCCAAATAATCCCCCTCATGTTTCCCCAGTCTCGAAATAATCCCCTCATGTCTCCCCTCAACCTCCAAATAATCGTCCTCTTGTCTCCACTCAGCCTCCAAATAATCCCCTCTTGTCTCCCCTTAGCCTCCAAATAATCCCCTTCATGCCTCCCCTCCGCATCCAATTTATCCCCCTCATGTCTCTCCTCAGCCTCCAAATAATCGCCCTCATGCCCCCAAATAATCCCCTCATGTCTCCCCTCAGCCTCCAAATAATCGCCCTCATGCCTCCCCAGCCTCCAAATAATCCCCTAATTACTCCCCTCAGCCTCCCAGAGTCCCAATCCCCCTCCTTTACTTACCTTACCTTCTTCCTCCTGCTGTGCTCCTCGGCCGTGCTCCCTCTCTGCTCTGGATGACGCCGACGTGACCTGAGGCTGCGCCGGTGTCACACTAAGCTCTGTAAGCAGTCCTGGGTGCCCCATTGATATTTTGAGGAGGCGAGATGCCCTCTTGCCCCCTCCCCCCCGTTCCAATGCCTCTGATTCATTTCCATGTATGCCAAATGAAAATTTGCCATACTGTACATTCTAAAAATTGTGGACTAAGTGTGTGTATTCCAACCTATCCATGCTTAAGAGAAATATCCTTCTTTCATCAATGTACACAGGGGGTAAATTCTTTTTGATAACTGACCCAGACCACAAATATCTGTACAGTTTCAACTTTAAACTTAAGACGTCAGAAGTCAGACAGCTCTACCATCTTGTTCATTACAAGCATTGAGATGAACTCTGATTGATCCATATGAACATCACCATGCATTCCCATGTTTGCCCTGGCAATATCCAGAATCTGTGAATCCAGAATACTGCCATCTCAAAAGACATCCTAGGGTCACAGACCTTGTTTCACACTGCAGGGTTGACCTGGGAAATTCCGGACCCAGGTCTGCCCTGGCAGTAGTGCGAGTCATCACACTGTGTTTACTATTGCCCTGGCAAGTGTTTATGTACATATGTGCATAATCAGGGTTGGGCAAGTATAAAGGACCAGATCCAGCCTTGCAAAAAAGGGTATGTTTTCCAATCAATTCTAAAATGCCTGATTTTCACGCATGTGTAAACATCGTAGTCTACAGTTGTATCTGGATTTTTTATGAGCACTGTTTGGCTGTTGAGCGGAGGAGGAAAAGAATCAGCAACTTCTTAAGTACGATCTTTTCTGTAATGACCTACTATGCATGCGTAGTAGGTCATTCACGCAATCTACCTACCACTTATGTATGTAGATTGACTCAGTGCGGTCTTTAAAGACCACACTGAGTAGTTTAGTCAGAAGGAGGTGTGCTAATGCTGCCTCTGGGAGGTTTCAGTTAAAAGTGGGAGGGGGGAAGGATTTAGATTTAGATTTAGGCTGGGGGGGAATTCTCTGTGCGTATTTTCCTCCTTAAGAGGGAAAATAAGTACAGTGACTTAAGGTTGCCTATGGCACTCATAAGTGCCACTATGCACCCAAAAATGGGGGGGCGGGGTGTGGGGAGGGAACTGGAAAAGTAGGCGCGAATACACATGTAACGTAAGTGTGAGTCCAGTCCATGGATATTATTCATACCGTCCTAGCGAGGACATATCAGAAATCTTAAGGTAGACTTATGGTCTTGAAACTTTGGACTGGATTCACACCTAAGAAGCTGCTGCTTCTTAGGTGCATATTTTTTGGTTTGGAACCACTGCGTATGCAAAGTCATATAGACTACGCAATGTACATAGTGGATACATACGTAGATTCACTGGACCTGATTCACAATTAAGAATTCTTCTGATTTCAGGTGCGTATATTTAGGAACGGATGCACTGTGCATGCGTAGTTACTTTTATACGCTATTTGCGTTGGGCTTAACTTTGCAAAATCCATGCTTATACACTACGAACTTAAAATCTGTAGGTTCGTAGTAACATACGCAAAAATGGCCGTTCCATGAACTAGGCAGATACGAATTTAAATGACCAAATGAAGGCACGGTTATGCAGTTAAGTTCCTAAGTAGTCTCCCTACGCATTAAAATGCAAACCTACAGTTAAGGGAGCCCTATGGCACTCGTAAGTCACATAAGAACCTGAAAACCAGCGGTGTGCCGAGGGAGTTTCATTGCTATTAGTTGCGTATATTTAGGAACCTATCGCGTTCTTATTGTGAATCAGGTCCATTATGTGCAGTCTTTAAAGACTTCGCGTAGTGATTTAAGTAAAAGGAGGTGTGTAAATGCTGCCTCGGGGAAGAGTGGGTGGAGGTATGATAAGCTGCCTGGGAGGGTGTGGGGAAGAGATAGCTGTGCTTATTTTCCTTCTTAAGTAGTATAATACGCATGGTTACTTAAGGTAACCCTATGGCATTCTAAGTGCCATTGAGCTATTAAAATAGGGGCGGGTTGTGGGGCTGGACGGTGAGTTAGGTGCGGATTCGGCCACAGCTAACTCACTCTTAATTGTTAATACGGTCCTTTGTGTGAGCAATTGGAGTGGATTCCCTTGTACTCACACTGAAGGTTGGATGGAGCGCCAAAGGTAGCAGCAGCAGAAGTCTGGGTCCGGTCCAAAGAACATAACCCTATAAAAAAAATATGATTGATTCTCTTGTGGGTGCAAATTTCCAATTTCAGAGGTTGTACAGGAAGGCAGAGAGTATTAAAGACTGAAGGAATAAAAAAAATCTCATGTCCCTCTCCAGGGAACATAAAACACTTCCAGGTGTAAAGGTCTGTGAAGAAGCTGATAAATGGGAAACATCAACTGCTAGTTGTGAGACTTTTGTTTGTACAAAGCTACTAAAAAAATATACTGCTCTTCCCAAAGAGAGGGTCATGAGTCATGCGCACTTATGATTTATCTCCTGAGTCAGCTGGTTAATGTGTAAGGTGTGTAGGTATTTGCTTGACTTGTGGCATATATATCCCTAAGAGTGAGGCAATGACTGATGGTTTTATGTTTTCATTTTGCATTTATTACTGTAAAATAAATATAAACTAGAAAAATAAAAAATAAAAAATAGTTTTGATTCATTGCATTATTAATGTCACCCCTGCTTAAACAAGGGATTTTGTTGGCACAAAAATGCATGCATGATTTATGTGTCATGATCCCTTCAATGTATTGTGCTGCACAATATGTCAGCACTTTATAAATAAAGGATAATACTACTCTTTGATGCCATCCTTGCTGTCCATGATTTTCAACAGTATTATGAAAGGCTAAACTTTATAAATAATTTGAGAGAATACTGAAGCATATAAAAAAAAAAATCACTCCTTTCCCTTCTTTTCAAAGTATTCGATGATGCCATGTTACAGCAGTAATATAGCAAGATGTACTCATATTAAGAAATGGGTTTTACTTCTAACCTGCTGGTTATTGCAGGTGTAATTTACTATAGAACTGCCATTCATGCACAATGTAGTGAACAGAAGCAATAAGTGACCAGTTTAACACTGGAAGTATTAGGCTATGAGCAGAGAAAGCCATTGAGAAATAGGTTGCTATGGAAACTCAGAGATAAACAGAAATATCTTTATCTTGTTACTGAGGCTGGACAGTGCTATATAAACATCAGAGAAAAATAAAATATCAATATTCAATTAAATCATGCAAAAATGTCTAATATTTATAGCCTAATGCAGAGAAGGAAGAAGAATATAAGATTGCCACTTGCAGATTTAGCAAGGAAATAAAAAATGTACCAGTAGGGTGTAACGTTTCAAAGGAAGATATGGTTTAGAACACAGTGGCATGTGCATAAACTGGGGGGTGGCAGGTTTAGAGCAAAAATGCAAAAAAATGACTTCACTGAAAGGGTCATTGATGTAAAAATACTTCAGATAAATTTGCAGCATCAAGCCCCGTCCCGACCCCTAAAAAAGGGTCAGTATGAGCCAGGGGACGGAGCCTAATGACGTGATTTGCATAACCCGCGTCATTAAGCCCCGCCCCCTGCATGCGTCAGTAGCTTCTCTCCGGGATCTCCCGGAGAGAAGCTGCCAAAAGTCGGCAACCATGTACTTATTAGAAACTTTAGCTAATAAATGAGTAAGCGTGCTGAATTACATTTTCAGCATCCTTACCCATTCATTAATTCAGATACTGTTGCTGCAGACTTGTTGGAGCACCGCCGCAGAGCTGCTGGACGGTTGAGTATTACAGGGGATTCTAAGGAGAGTTTTAGGGTTAGGAGTCTAAGATTAGGCTGTAGTGTGAGGAGACTTTGTGCCAGGCTGCAGGGAAGGGAATCTTAGGTTCAGGCTGTGGGAAGGGAGTCTTATGGCCAGGCTGTGGGGAAGGGAGTCTCAGGGTCAGGCTGTGGGGAAGGAAGTCTTAGGGATAGGGGGCCTGATTCAGAGATCCGATATTAACGATAGTTAGGTGCGTATATTTAGGATCAGATCGATTTTTCATCAACTGCGCATGCGTAGTAATAGTGCAACGCCATGTACGTTGAAGTTAGGGTCGGAAATGCCTTAAGGTCGGACTTGTGAATCGGTCGGAAACAATTGCGATCCTAAATCCAGCGGAAATCTAGGAACCAAAGGATTTGCATAGAAATGGGCGGGGGGAGGCATTGAGATGAGGGAAAGTGGGCGCGGTTACAGACATAGGACCCTAAATATACGCAACTATTGCACATAAGGTCGGAAGTGAGTGCGGCCAGATAGGGCAAGTCAATGCAGGTCTAACTTTAGGTCCGGCCGCTGTTTGCAAGGGGAGTGACTGTTTATTCAGTGGGATGTAACCTGCTCCGACCTGCCATTTAGATGCGTATATTTGCGATCCCATCGCCGACGGATCTCTGAATCAGGCCAGATTTACTAAGCTGCAGGAAAAGAAAAGTGTAGCTGTTACCCATGGCAACCAATCATATTCTAGCTCTCACTTTCCTATTACATACTAGAAAATGTCAGCTAGAATCTGATTGGTTGCTATGGGCAACATCTCCATTTTTTCTTTTCCACAGCTTAGTAAATCTAGCCCTTAGAGTTAGGCTGCGGGGAAAGGAGTCTTAGGGTCAGGCTACAAGGAGGGGAGTTTTAGGGTTAGGCTGCAGTAAGGGTAGTCTTAGGGTCATGCTGCAGGAAGAAGAGTTTTAGGATTAGAGTAATGGAAGGAGAGGGTAAGAGTAAGGATTAGGATATGGGTTGGGGTTACATTAATACTTACTTTTCGCTGCTGTATCTTCATCCTGGGGATGATCGATTGCTTCTCCTCAGCAAGGTGGAATCTGGGATTTGTAGTTTCACAAGAGAAGAGTCACATATGCTACAATTCTAGTATTAACTGTATTTAAAGAAATATGTTTTAAACACACAAAAAAAAGACTACTTAACTTAAGAAAATACAATTATATGTTAATGATCTACTGTACTGTATGTTTCTGCACAGAGGCCTGGATTCACACTACCGGACGTATAGCATATACGTTTGTAGTTTACAGTTTTTTGCTACTGCGCATGCATAGTAAATATTTTACGTAAGCTACGTATCTTTTTGTTACATAGATTGCGTATATGCGTTTTTAAAGTCCGCATATATGCAATCTACGCAACGAAAAGATACGTAGATTACATAAAAAATGTACTGCACATACGCGGTAGCAAAAAACGGTAAACTAAGGATGTATATGCTATACGTTCGGTAGTGTGAATCCGGGCCAGAACCTGAATAGTCAAATTAACAAGTAAAAAATCAGATATTAGAGGAAAATGTTTCACAGAGAAAGAGCAGGCTATGTATGGATTTATCTATTGCAGTGCTCAAAGTCATATAGTACATTGTATGAATATCAGGGAGACTCTCTGAAGAGATAGTGATCTCCCTAAGTCCCTGAAATGTTTGGCAATCTTCCTTAGTAAAGACAGCATAACTTCAATAATGGAGACAGAAATGCACTTTGATCTCTTGATGGTCAGCTGCAGTGTCACCTACTTTTAGCTTTTCTATAAAGACGAAGACACAAAAATAGACAGGAAAAGATACGTAGATTATGTAAAAAATGTACTATGCATGTGTAGTAGTAAAAAACGGGAAACTCCGGACATATATGCTATATGTTTGGTAGTCTGAATATGGTCCATTATCATTGTCAAATATTGCAGATTAAGAACAAAAGTAAGATTTACTTTTTGGTTTTTAACTATTATTTCAAGTACTATTAATTATCAACTTATGCTGAGATTGTATTTTAGTAATGGACATTCAGTATCTCAGGTACTCACTAATTAGGAGAAATTGTTTATATCTTGATAATTATATTTCTATATATATTTATATATTACCATATTACTGCACTGCAGGTTAATAAAGTGCACATAAATATGGTACTTATACTTAATATTGTAAAAGAGTTAGTGCTTCTTTCCTTTCCTTTAAAGGAAGAATGATGTACAACTGTAAATTATTAACCAACATTGATGCACAATAAGGACATTTTATTTATCCACGCTTGTCGACATCTGCTGTTAATTACATAGAAGTAAAGTAAATGGTGAATTGTTTCTGTGTTGTGTTTCACTTATGTGTGTTACATTTTATGGAGAAGAGTTTACTTAAAGGATTCTATTTGTCTGTAATCATTTTCCAGGCACTAGTTGTGATTCGTTATTATGAGAACACAATGATTTTGGATAGCTATTTTAGAAACAATTTTCTAAAAACTATTTAAAACTACTGATGTCTCAGGACAGAAGTTCTATCTTTACTCCTGTGTCAATATACATGATTTCTAAGCATCTTACTGATGTTCTTATGTTAAATACACTGTGGATTTTCTCTAAACATATGGAATTCTTTCAAATTTGTTGCAATCATATCTCCAACTAACAAATGAGATGGGATCTACAAACACAGGTCAATGTGTATCCATGCATCTATGCGATTGCTTTGCGAACCATTCCCTTCAAACAAATGTACTTCAGATAACTAGGGCCAACCTTAACGTTTCTGACCCACGTCAAAAGGAAAATACTGTACATTGTAATAAGAAGACCCATTCACTTTGTAATTTCCTGTAATAGAGTAGGTCAAAATCTGATCATGACACAAAGCTTGAAATAACAAAGATTTCCCTGAAAGAGTACTGTATACAACATAACTGCGGCTACTTAGCTGCTAGACACAGTGGACCGGATTCACAGGTAAGAATGAGCTAGGTGCGGCTGTATCCACACCTCACGCACTCGACCTTCCCCTCAACACTCCCCTGTTTTTAGGAACCTTATGGCCGCTAAGAGTGCCATAGGGCTTCTTTAAGTAACTGTGTGTATTTTCCTTCTTAAGAAGGAAAATACACATGGATAAAGGCTCCCCTTGCCTCCCCCCGCCCTCCCCAGCTCATCTACATCCCTCCCCCCACCCACTTTTACTTAAATCCTCCCCGAGGCAGCACTAGCACACCTCCTTCTACCTAAACTACTACTTGCGGTCATTAAAGACTGCACATAGTCAATTCATGCACATAAATGGTACGTAGATTGCGGAAATGAGCTAATATGCACGTATAGTAGCTAATTTCTTAATTCTATGTACTTTAGAAGCACAAGCTTCTTAAGAGTAATTATGGCCCAGTGATACCAACTCAGAATGACCAGGGTAACTCTAAAGGCTGTTTAATATGGTCTAGCTTTCTGACCACTAGAGGTCCTGTTATCACAGCTCACCTGGCTTCAGAGTCTAACTGCAGGCCTGGTGTCCTACCGGAGCCCCTGATCATGAGGACAGACTTGGCTGCATATTTGCAGCAGGTTGCGTTGCCTGGTAGATAACGAAGAGTACTATGGATCACTAGGAAGTACAAGACAATAATACAGCACACACGCAGTGAATACAGGAATACCAGGGTACAGAATATAGGTCAGAATCTAACAACCTAGAATAGGGGAGACACAAGATCAATAATCTAAATAATTCCTAGGCAACAGAACTGGTACTAATGCAATTTGCAGTTTAGGAACCAAACCCCAGAAAGTTACAGGGTGTAGTACAGGGATTACCAGTAAAAATACAAATACATGTGTGGGTCTAGGTAAAGGGTACAGGATATGTATCAACGCAATGTACAAGACACAGGACACAAGCAATGAGTATTTAGAAACAGGAGCTGGCAATGATAGTGTCAGAACACAATGCAATAAACGTCAGGGAGCAAAACACCTGACAGTTATTTAAAGGCTGCTTCATACGATCAGCAGTGCTGCAGTGATGTGCCTGCTGCAAGGGGACTGAATGTAGTCTTGTCTGGTAGGTAACAGACAGGATCAGTAAAGCACAAGATCTCCTCTAGCACAAGCCAGAGATGGTCAACATAGGGTGCTGCTTACAGGTGACCAGAAGCAGAAAAGTGCATATTGGTTGTCAACGTCAGCCGAGATGATTTCTACAAGCAACAGCTCCTGATAGCTGCATACCACGCCTGAGGTAGAGATATAGAAAGCCTTCCTTTATTTGTGTAATGACCCTTTTTTATACATTCTATACTATACTGGTTGGATCCAGATTTTCCCAACTTCATGGCTTTTAATAAGATTTCAACTGCTGTTGCATAGAGAACAATTGGAACACATTCTAACCCAGATTTAGGAAGAATGACACTTCTATCACCTTTCATCAAACAGGATGGATTGCATTCACAAATCGCTGTTCTCTCCTAGTCAATGTACAGTATAGGCATTGCCACTTGAATCAGCAAACTCTGGCAGCAGGATGACATCAATATGAATGGTAGTGGATAAAATGCATGGGTGTCTTTAGTGTGACCCAGCATTTACAGATCTACTCTAATAATCTTTTTTGGTTAATTCAAACATATTAAATTCATAAGTCTTTAAGTGGCCCTATGTTCCTTTTTATTTTGTTGTTGACATTATTTAATTTTTTTAAATTATAGTTGGATTAAATATCTTCAAGAGCTGACCCTTTCTTATGGTAATTTGTTCTCCATTCTCTTATAGATTTAATAGTGTTAAATAACGTAGGCAAATATCCAGATGTTAATTGATGATTGGTTGAATTGTTCATCTCTTATTAATGATTACTAATGAGTAAGAATGGAATAATCAATGCTAAGACCCTGTACTTTGCCAGATGTCATGTTAATTGCAACTACAGATAGCGATGCTTTAGCAAAATACGGAAATAATTAAAGTGATTTATCTGGGGCCACCTCCTAAGACATTTTGTCAGCAATGTAGCATTACGATTTTAAATAAAGCCGTTAACACGTTGCTTTTTTTAAGTGTTACTCGTAATGCTCTATATTGTAACAATCTGTCTTTTAAATTGTAACGGTAATTTCTTATTTAAGTGAATATTTTCTTTTGTCGCTGCATTATTGCAACCTTTTAGAAGGCTAAATTGAAATGGTTCAGCCAAGCAATATTATTAGCTATATGAAATTAAAATGTCCACTTCTCAGATTACGCATTATGCAGCAGTCTTTATGTACCTGACTTAATTACATTGTGTTTCAGAGTTTGTGAACTGGCACATAACAATAAACTTATACACTAGTGAATTATTTAATGTAAACGCAAAAGAAAAACAAATGTTGCATCATGGACTCAGTTAAAGAAAGTATTTTTTCACACTAATATCTATAATAGTGGATCAGATCAATGGGCCAGATTTACTAAGCTGCGGGTTTGGAAAAGTGGAGATGTTGCCTATAGCAACCATATTCTAGCTCTCACTTTCCTATTACATACTACAGAATGTCAGCTAGAATCTGATTGGTTGCTATGGGCAACATTTCCACTTTTGCAAACCCGCAGACCCGCAGTAAATCTGGCCCCATATCACTGATAAGAGCAAGTGGCATCTCTTTATCTGTACAGAGCTAGGATAAACTCCATACCAGTGAGGGGAGAATACTCTCACTGCTCTTACAGAGTTCCGCTACAGGACTCTACCTTAACATTTCCACACCCTCCCCACATAAAAATGAGGGCGGTGTATAAATGTGAATTGTGCATAATGGCTGAAGTCAGCCCTTACTGTACAATTAGCTTCCAAAGGGTTGTGACCAGCTAGAGGAGGGTACCATTTTTCAAAATAAAAGGTGTAATAGAACACGAGGGCATGAATATAAACTGGAGGGTGGTAGATTCAAAGGAAATGTGCGGAAATATTACTTCACTGAAAGGTTGATAGATAAGTGGAATATTCTCCCATCTGAGGTGGTTGAGGCCAATACAGTAGAACAATTTAAACATGCTTGGGATAAATATAAGGGTATCCTAAATTGTAAACCAAATTGAGGGTAAATAGGGTCTAGGGTCAGTATAGTTTTCAATAAACAAATGGGCAGACTAGATGGGCCATGTGGCTCTTATCTGCCGTCACTTTCTATGTTTCCCTTCCTCCCATCCACAGCGTTTAAGTGCTTCCACTTCCTGCTCTAGCCCACACATAGTCAGAATACTTACCAGGGAAAATCTGGATCCTCTGAATCCAGAATCCCATCCTTGTACATTCTAGTACTGCAGTACCCGCACATGCACCACAGTACCAAAAAGGGGTGTTTTCCGATCATAACATTCACCCACCTTAGCGTAATTTAGGATCCAGCCCCATGAGCAAATATAATTAATATAGTTCTCCCCATAAACATATCTGTAACCTTCACCAGAGAATTGTCATTCAATTAGTATTACTTGTGTGTTGGTATGCTCTACCATGAGCAATGGAAATCGGTGATCATCATTGGGAAACTGAACGCGTCAATCATTTCATTTCTCATCTCTTTGTCTCACAGACTCTTTTATCTTGAAATAATACAAAACATGACTACATCGTAAATAGCAACATATAGTAAAGGTTTATAAATATGCTGAGGTTTTGATCCAGACTAAAAAGTAAAAAAAAAAATGTGAATTCTGATTTTGGCGCATTTGGAAATATCACATTGAAATAATTTGTCTTTCAAGGATAATCAAGACGTGACTCTAAGAAAGACTCTGGATCTTCACACAAATGCAGTCTTTTGCATAACCTCACATGACAGTAAAGCCGAATGAAGTTCATAAGCACAGTATCAGTCTACTGTCTTGAGGAAAAAAAATGTTGTTCTTTGTGCGAGTATTGACAATGCAAAAGTTGAAAAATAAAATAGTACCTGATCCTGACCGCAACAAATTCAGTGCATGGTAAGGTCTGTAAGCCCACATTTGAGAGAGGAATGCACTTCCCTGTCCTACCTCTCTCACGAGCAGAGTTCTGGGTATTAGGCATGTGAATATTGCATAATGCAAATACCCATCTATCCTACTGAGTTTGCTATGATATGTTTCCAGATATAGCTCTGTTGCGAAACATCTGCAACTGGGTGACCTTTTTAAATCAGGATCCAGCCCAGCTGCTCTATGTAACAGCCACAGCAGCTTATACAGAAACTTCCTGTATGGACAAGGAAGAAGACAGAGAGACAGAGCGCCATGGAGGAAGAGGGACACAAAGGCAAATAACATAAAAGGCAAGAGGCTGCAGACACATGATGGAGATACTGTGGCGGCTGGAGACACATGACTGTTATACTGGGCGGCTAGAGAGACACGATGGAAATACTGGGGAGGCTGGAGACACATAATGGGGATACTAGGGGGGCTGGAGACACACAATGGGGATACTGGGAGCTGGAGACTGGATGATTGTGTTTTATGAGGCTTAACTGGAGACTATAATATATTAACTATAATGTTCAATTATTAAATAGATGGACACAAATATAAAGTTTGCAGGGGGCACTGGCCATGACCTGGCCCACAAAGTATAAATAAAATTACTTTTAAATCAAATATATTTAAGCAAAAGAAATAAAAAAAATAAAAAAATGAACCAGACTTCCCCTGGCCCAGTTAGGCTGTCAACACAAAGTATAAAAATTTCCATTCCTTTAGACAAGTGATCGCAATTTTGAGCATTACTCTAATCATTTCATATATAATCGGTAGTTTTGTCTGTCAGAATCTTCCTGGGCTTAGACATGCCTTGTAGCTAAATGATTTGGCTGAAACTGAGGATATTAAAATTAGAATTTGGGATTTGATTGTGCTCGCTTTTGAGAGTACACAAAGTTTACAGTAAATGGGCTACATTACTATATAGTATTACAGTAAATGGGCTACATTACTATATACTATTCCTTTCTGCACATTGCACTCTAGTGTGGATAGCTGCAGTTGTGTTGACCTCTGTTCTAGGAATGTTTATTGCGGAAATATACAATAATAGTCAATACACTATATTAGTGACACATGTATCATTCTGAATCGGGTACAGTGGCAGAGTGCCAGCAGAGGTCTATTATCACACTATGAGAGCAATTTATGTTTGTGAGCATGTCAACTGATCTCTACTGGCTACATGCAGAAGACCTTCTCTAGATCCTTTCTGATGGACCGCAGTCTATTGAGGTAAGTTTTCTCTTTTTTTATGAATGCATCTGCAAATATATATTTTTTTTACTTTGCATCCAGTCTATGATTTCTTAATATAACAAGGGATGTCTGAATTGTTAAGTGTACTATACTCAACTTGGTTATGGTATTTCACTGTTGAGAACAAGTGCAATGCTTTCCCATGAGAACCAAACAGTGCTGAATTAAGTTAACAAAAAAAAAACTAGCAATAGATATATTAGATTATATTGAATTTAAATATATGAAAATATTGTTGTTATTTTTATTTAGTTTCATTTACTCTCTCACTCATCAAGACCTTACATCGTAATGGTTTTTTTAAGCTTACCAAGATAAATACTAATTTTATTCGTTAAATGAAATGCTTTTTAAACAAAAAAAGAAAAACCTTAAATAGAGTAGTATTTAAAAAAAAAAATTAGTATATTACTTGATAGATTAGATTACTGGTGTGCTCTCTGTAGAGTATAGTAGTCAATGATGTGCACACTGTAGTGCATATAAATATACATTTATAAATACTAGGGTGTCCTCTATAGTGTATATAGTTTACTGGCTTGCACTCACACGCAAATAAACATATTTATATTGTTTTCAAAACTGGTATACTAATGAGATACGTGTTGTGCCTTTTTAGATTTGCCCTAGTTACACCATTGATAAAACTTTCACAAAATTAAAGAAAAACTAAGACAGAGTTTATAATAAATTGAAATAAAATAATTTTTATTAAACTATTAGTAATCTATACACTTTAAATCAAAATACATTTCCTATTTTTTCCTTGCATTCTGATTGCTTGTTTCTTTTTGCTCGGCTCCTTGATGTTTTGGTTTTATGCTTTGTGTTTTCTTTGCTATTTTGTACTGTTTCTTCTATTTCCATGAGGTCACACGCATTCTTAATTTGCAATGTCTGTGAGTTTTTATTTATGACTCCATTATATACAATTTCTGACCCAACTCTGGAAATGGAGAACAGGTTTGACTTCTACAATATCTTTTCCATCTTTTCTACAAATTCCAGCTTGTCATTGTTTACATGTTCAAAAAATGACTGATTTATATATATATGAGGAGTGTTTCATTATTATATGGCATGCCCATAAATCTGCAAACATAAGCACCATTACGAGGATATTATTGAGTGCCCTATAAATTATTTATAAAAATCAGTGGTGCTGCCTTGTAAAGCACGGTTTAAGCAATTTGATGCTTTATGGACATTATAATCTATAACACTACTGAATTGATGGTCGATTAAACTGGCCCTATATATAAGTTCTATTTTCGGAAACATTTAAGTAATGGACTGATATTTTACTGTTTGTCTATAATCTTAATTGGATTCCGAGGGAAAGATTATCTTTTGGGACATTTAGTTTTAATAAAGGTTTTAAATTTTAACATGTTACCACTAGGTTGTGCACTTCTGTCTTAAACCTTTCCTTGCTTTTTGTATTCTAATTTATATGATAGTATGTGAGTAGCACCTCCTTAGGTTATTATCAGATTGAAAATCATGCTCCCATAATACCTATTCGTGAGCTTCTAGTGTTGGTATATTTATTCAAAAAATATGAGTACAGATTATCAGTGTGTGGCTTTCACTTGTTTCCTATACTTACTGATATTTTACTGTTTGTCTATAATCTTAATTGGATTCCGAGGGAAAGATTATCTTTTGGGACATTTAGTTCTAATAAAGGTTTTAAATTTTAACATGTTACCACTAGGTTGTGTACTTCTGTCTTAAACCTTCCCTTGCTTTTTGTATTCTAATTTATATGATAGTATGTGAGTAGCGCCTCCTTAGGTTATTATCAGATTGAAAATCATGCTCCCATACTACCTAGTCGTGAGCTTCTAGTGTTGGTATATTTATTCAAAAATTATGAGTACAGATTATATATATATAATGAATTTATTATCTTACATTCCTAGATTGACTGATACCGATATCAGATCCTGCCAGTCTATGAACCATTTTTTTATTCCAGATCTAGTACACAGGATAAATTATTGTATACGTTGTCCAAGGTACATAAATCCTTGGAAAACCCACTTGGTCGTCCAATCATATCAGCCAGGGGGTCTTTAATGCAACCAACATCACAGTATCTGGACACCCTACTACAACCACTGATTCAGTCTCAGGACTCTTATCTCAAAGACACAACCCATCTTTTGAATTTGTTGATTGACTTACCGGACTTACCAGCTCAGTGCACTCTTTGCACTATTGATGTGGTGAGCCTCTATACCAGTATATCACACCAACAGGGTATAGAGGCCACCATTGATCTTATCAACAATAGTCCTACTTACAATGGGCCTTCTATTGAGACCTTGAAAAGAGCCTTCTAGAGATGGTCCTGACTTGCAATTTCTTTGCATTCAACAAGTGCATCTATTTACAACTACAAGGCTGTGCAATGGGGTCCAATGTGGCCCCATCGTACGCAAATTCTTTTTCAGTTGAGAAATTTTTTTTCCTGAATAACCCTGTGTACATTTTTTTTACATAAACAATTAATCGATGACATCTTGATGATCTGGATGGGGCCTAAGGAACTGTTGGAGGAAATGATGAGCCAGGCTAACTCTGCAGACTCTACCATTAAATTTACATCCTGCATGAGCAACACTGAGATAAATTTCTTAGATGTCTGTATTAGAGTACAAGGACAGAGGTTGGTCACCTCCATGTTTAAAAAATCCACAGACTGCAACACGGTCTTACATGCACAAAGTCATCACCCCAGTGCCCTGATCAAGGGCCTCCCATATGCCCAACTGGTCAGAACAAAGCGCATCAATAGCAGTTCTGAAATGGCAGAAAGTCAAAAAGATCAAACTCTAGCGGATTTCGCACGGAGAGGCTATGGGCCTGATCCAGACCTACGCTGGCTGGCATTAAGATGCCAGCCAGAAGCGTAAGATCGGCTTAAACATCTACCCAGCATAGCTACGGCAACGCCCGATCGTTGATCGGGCGTCCGTAGCAGCACCGTAGTAACGCTGGAGGGGGCGTCCCCCAGCGTTACTACGTTCTGGTTAGTGTAGGTGGGCGGGGGAGTTAGTTTAATGAGGGAGGGAGGGGTTAGCAAGCATATGCTCCTGTGTGAGCGTATTTTCCCTTGCTTAGGCCGGCTGAAGTTAAGGTAGCCTTCAGTCGGCGTAAGTGTGAGAAAATACGCTCGTACAGGGGGAGTGTCAGGCAGAGTGAACACCGATACGCTGTGCTTTACCAGGTGCCAGGTTTTTCAGCAAATACATTTATAGGCACTCCTCCAAATGCCAGTCCCAAATTATGTCGACTACATTTTCAACTTACTAATGCTTAACAGTATCAAGTAAAACACGTTTTAATAAAGTAATAACGTCTGAGTTAAAAGGAAACCTTCCAAGTTATGGTTTATAAGAAATGCGATCATTGTGTGGAAGCAGCTGTTCCCTGCACTGTGCCTAGCACTGCGAGATAACAATCCCTTGTCATGTGTGCGCCTCAGCACTTAACTCTTTATCCAGGGGAATGCAGAGCAGCTCCACGACTGACTCTCCCCACCATGATGATGATAAACCTAACCCTAACCCCAAGCTATATTCGGGGGATTCTATGGTTTACGAGCCAGATACCATTATCTGCTGTGATTGCTGAATGGTGGACACATGGGTTGTCTGAATCCTTACTACAAGCCACAGATTGAGCTTCATCCATGTGATGAGGAAGGGAATCAGCCGGCTTCCGTCTCCATGGCATAGGACAGTGAGGGCTCATACAGCGCCCCCCCCTGCTGTGCCCAGACGCTATGGGAGAATTAAACAGGCTCCTATTAGGGTTAAGGTTAAGGTTATCATCATCATGGTGGGGAGAGTCAGTCACGGAGCTGCTCTGCATTCACCCAGGTAAAGAGTTAAGTGCTGAGGCGCACACAATGATTGCATTTCTTATAAGCCATAACTTGGAAGGTTTCCTTTTAACTCAGATGTTATAACTTTATTAAAATGTGTTTTCCTTGAGTTAAGCATTAGTAGGTCGGCATAATTTGGGACTGGCATTCGAAGGAGTGCCAATTTATATGGGCCATAGGGCCTGATCCAGACCTTCGCCGATACGCTGTGCTTACTAAAGCACAGCGTATCGGCGTTTACTTACCCTGACACT
>WWET01004423.1:96523-108305 GCA_011038615.1 Limnodynastes dumerilii | reverse complement strand
CACCCATACTGTACAATGTAAATACTAAGACCACTCATACTGTACAATGTAAATACTAAGCCAACCCATACTGTACAATGTAAATACTAAGCCCACCCATACTGTACAGTGTAAAAACTAAGGCCACCCATACTGTACAATGTAAATACTAAGCTCACTCATAATGTACAATGTAAATACTAAGCCCACCCATACTGTACAATGTCAACACTAAGCCCACCCATACTGTATAATGTAAATACTAAGCCCACCCATACTGTACAATGTCAACACTAAGCCCACCCATACTGTATAATGTAAATACTAAGCCCACCCATACTGTACAATGTCAACACTAAGCCCACCCATACTGTATAATGTAAATACTAAGCCCACCCATACTGTACAATGTCAACACTAAGCCCACCCATACTGTATAATGTAAATACTAAGCCCACCCATACTGTACAATGTCAACACTAAGCCCACCCATACTGTATAATGTAAATACTAAGCCCACCCATACTGTACAATGTCAACACTAAGCCCACCCATACTGTATAATGTAAATACTAAGCCCACCCATACTGTACAATGTCAACACTAAGCCCACCCATACTGTATAATGTAAATACTAAGCCCACCCATACTGTACAATGTCAACACTAAGCCCACCCATACTGTATAATGTAAATACTAAGCCCACCCATACTGTACAATGTCAACACTAAGCCCACCCATACTGTATAATTACTATACTAAGCCCACCCATACTGTACAATGTAAAAACTAAGCACACCTATACTATACAATGTAAAAACTAAGCCCCCTCATACTGTACAAGGTAAACACTAAGAGTACCTATACAATGTAAACACTAAGCCCACCCATACTGTACAATGTAAATACTAAGACCACTCATACTGTACAATGTAAATACTAAGCCAACCCATACTGTACAATGTAAATACTAAGCCCACCCATACTGTACAATGTAAAAACTAAGCACACCTATACTATACAATGTAAAAACTAAGCCCCCTCATACTGTACAAGGTAAACACTAAGAGTACCTATACTATACAATGTAAACACTAAGGCCACCCATACTGTACAATGTAAATACTAAGCCCATCCATACTGTACAATGTAAATACTAAGCCCACCCATACTCTACAATTTAAAAACTAAGGCCACCCATACTGTACAATGTAAACACTAAGCCCACCCATACTGTACAATGTAAATACTAAGACCACTCATACTGTACAATGTAAATACTAAGCCAACCCATACTGTACAATGTAAATACTAAGCCCACCCATACTGTACAGTGTAAAAACTAAGGCCACCCATACTGTACAATGTAAATACTAAGCTCACTCATAATGTACAATGTAAATACTAAACCCACCCATACTGTACAATGTCAACACTAAGCCCACCCATACTGTATAATGTAAATACTAAGCCCACCCATACTGTACAATATAAATACTAAGCCCACCCATACTGTACAATGTAGGCGGGTGAAGGGTATGGTCCACCCTGTCCTTGAGATCCATATCATAACATCTGGGCAAGCACATGTTGCTCCAAGAAAAACACCCAACTTCCATAAGCAAATTGCTGAAGTCGGGTGTTGTACAGAACTGTGAATCCAGCCCTAAATAACTAAAATGAAATGAAATTCCATCAGAGGGTATAAATAGGGGTCGAATATTCTCCGAGAGTAATTAGCCGGAGGGTAATAAGATACCTAAAAGGTACCTGAAAATGGGGGGCGGAGCAGGGGATGGGACCGGAGAAGTAGGTACGTACACCTGTGTATCCGCACCTACAGATCACACACGCATGTGAGAATCCGGTCCTATATGTTTATTATTCTAGCGGGGCACTATATGGCTATTATTCTATAGGGGTACTATATGGTTATTATTCTAGGGGACACTGTCTGGCTATTATTCTAGCGGGGCACTGTATGGTTGTTATTCTAGCGGGGCACTGTATGGCTATTATTCTAGCGGGGCACTGTATGGTTATTATTCTAGCAGGGCACCGTATGGCTATTATTCTAGCGGGGAACGATATGGTTATTATTCTAGCGGGTCACTATGTGTTTATTATTCTTGCGGGACACTATGTGTTTATTATTCTAGCGGGGCACTGTATGGTTATTATTCTAGGGGACACTGTATGACTATTATTCTAGCGGGGCACTATGTGTTTATTATTCTAGCGGGGCACTATATTCTTATTATTCTAGCGGGGCACTGTATGGTTATTATTCTAGCGGGGCACTGTATGGTTATTATTCTAGCGGGGCAATATGTGTTTATTATTTTAGCGATGCACAATATGTTGATTACTGCTATGGGGCACATAATGTATTTGGCGACATGCCATTAACACTAGGCATGCTTCCACCTATGGTACTAAAAAGCACAACATGCCCTGCAATACATGGGCATGCTGTGCCTTCCGGTACTATAATACATACTATATATGTTTTTTTTTTTTAAATATACGTTTAAAACATTTGCTTTTGTTTCTTTAATAAAAATGTTTTCAAACAATGGGCTCAGTGTGGGGCGATTTATGAGGATAATCCATAAAAAATTGCCACACAACCTAGCCATCGCCAGTACAAAGCGTCCCATAGTAATGTGCCCCCTGATCTGCAATCTTGCTTTCAGGAAAGGCTCCTGGTAAGGAAAATTTTTCCATTAGATCTCCAGGTCCTTACATTAGGAATAATGGATACTGAACAGAAAGCAGCTGACGTTTGCTTGCGTTGGATCCCTTTAGTGTAGGCAATGTGGACTGCTAATTGCAGAGACACACATGGTGAGGTGCTCTAGTATTTTTAAGCTAAGACCCATGTTTTGACTAAAGCTCTCAGTTATAAAAAAAAAAGTCCTTCTGTTATTCTTCCCTTGGGTAATGTCAATGAAGCCATAACGACTTACGAACGTTCATGAATAATTACCAACACAAGCTATTTTGGGAGTACTTGGTGCTCATTCAACCATCACAAGTAATACGTTGCTACATCAGCAGACCTCCAACTATAAACACGGCCCCCCCACCATGTCAGCTCGGATACGTCCCTTTCATTAACATGAGCCTTTGTTGCAAAATTCCGAGAGACTGTATTTGTGCATTCCTTAAACCCATAAATGATGTGTTTCTCCAAAAACGGTTATCTGAAGTTGACCCACAAACAACTTTCATCTAAACAACATTCTTCGAAGGAGCTGTTTCCTATTTCTAATTCCCCGAGTTGTTTACAAGGAAAACTGTAAATGGAATTACCTCCAAATGGGATGTTATAAGCAGGATGTATTTGTATATGTGAGTTGATATTGACATAGTCAGAGCATCAATAACTGAAAGGGATAAAATCAGGCTGTTTTGATACTGAGTATTCCGTCATAAACAGACACTGACTTATACAGCGTTTTATTTTTAAGCTCAAAATTCAACTAAATCCAATAAAGCAATGTAAACCGATAATTTTCAAATATTATCAAGAACATTATATACATTATGGAAAGCATACCGCTAGATTAAAACAATGAAAGGAGAGATGCCGAAAAAGTGACCACCAACTTCGAAGTTGCATAATCACAGTCATATGCAAGGATAGAGATTTCTGATTTTGATATGATAGGATTCCCAAAAGGGATTTATATGGATTCACAAGTGCTGGCACACATTGCCCTAATATCTATGTATTCTAATTTTAGCCACTATCACCTTCAGCCAGGGACTATCTTAAATATTCCAGCTTTGGTGTAAGGAAAATCATGTATGCACTGAAGCCTGGAGGTGCACATTAAGAAGGAATGTCTACACTTTACAACTGGGTCCAGATACAGCTTTCCCTGCAATGATGGAAGGGAAGCTAGATTGTAGACCATTAGTAAATCATTAATAATTTGTTTACTTACGATTTAGCAGATGCTAGCTTCCTGCAGAGATAAGACAAAGGCACAGGTGTTGAATGGGTGAGGTCAGGTTCATTGTCTGATTTCTGCAGGAAGCCGGTAGCTGCTAAATGGCAAGTAAACAGAGTTTTTATGTTTTGTGAAGCCCCTTTCAACTGTCACACATTTGCAATCTCCTATTGGCTTACCTAAAGATTGATTTGAGCAGCCACCATATTCTGTAACTTTGTATGTATGTCCAGGACCAGCAACTGGCAGAAATAAGTGCTGCCATTAGAAATTGTGGGGCCTGGGACTGACAAAATAGTCCAGACCCACTGAGCCATGGCATTCCACCCCTATGTGTCACAGATCGTGAGGTCTCATATAAGTGGAGTGCCAAGGACCTGCAAGAATGATTCAAAGTACAGGGAAGTCTCCAGGTTTCAGTGGTTGGAGCCAGGTGAGGGCCCTCCTTTCTGTCCGGGCCTGGGACTTCCGTCCCAGGTCTAAAAGACCGCATATACGCAATCTACGTTTCGAAACGATACGCAGATTACGTACAAAAGCTACTACGCATGCGCAGTAGCTATTGTTCATTGAATTACGGCCGTCTTTGGAAGACGGACGTAGTTCTGGATCCAGCCCAAGTCACCATCCTATGCAGGCAGCATTCTAGTGACCACCGCCCATTACAACATCCTAATTCTCTTCAAATAAAAGAATTTGGGGCGAATCCACCCCTGATTATAGGAAACAATGTTCCAGCTTATTACCTTCTGCAAAAATAGAAACTTTTCCTAAGAGAAAAGAAAACTCTTTATCCATATGGCTGATACTGACTCCTGATGGTTGAATGATAGTTAGGACGACAGGAGAGAATGACGACAGGGAGATGATCGCACTAAGCGTGAGTTTGTAATGCAGTAGAATTGTCTCATCTCGCTGACTGATGTTAGCGTTGTGCCCTGCCCTGTCCTGTCCCTATTGTGACATCAGATAGTGACCTAGCAAGGAGTAATGTGTCAGACAGGACTCCTGTGACATAGCGTCTGGGTGTCGCTGCTATCATCACTTGTGCTAATAAAAGACACGTATTAGAAAAACTCATTGTAAGGAATTAACTTTCTTGAATTTTAAACAGTATTATGTAAGTGACTTATAAGCAATGTATGATTGTGACAGGCAATGAGTTGTGTCAAGTATGAAAAGACTTTGGGGGCTTGCACATTTCTGGATTCATTTTAGTACATTTTGGTATCAGGTGGAAATGAAATCACTGAACAAACTGTCGCCTAATACAGATTGCTGTCAGATCATCTTCCCAGTGTTTTTTAAGTATAATATGGCATCTTGCAAAAACCTGTGTTTTAACCGGGGCAATTTTGCAACATGAGTGTGAGATTGAGGAAATCAATGTCAGATGACAAAATATGGACCAAAAAAGTAAAATTACAAATGACTATTGTGAAGACCAAACTTGAATAAATGAAATTCGCCAATGACACGAGACGACGCTGGCAAATCTTAATGTTTGCTAACATTACTCCTGACCTACAAAGTAAGCTTCTCTGTAACCCAAAAATATCAAGAGTGACTAAACACCCTTCATAGAGTCAGTGCGAACACAATCCCGCAAGAGTTTGCAAACCGATGTCCACAAAAACTTTATTTAAACTGCAACAGTTTTATTTGTTTACAAGAGACCGGAATTTTAAAGAGAATGGCCTGATCCAGACCCACGATGTAGCGCTGAGTGTACTAACGCTTCCTACCTCTCCTCCCTAATCTCCATCCATACTCCCTTCCGATCCCTCCTCTCTGCTTGTGAATGGCGCCTCAACTCCAACCTGATAACTACCTCTCACTACCGCATCCAAGACTTCTCTCAAGCTGTCCATTAGCACTGGAACAACCTACCACAACCTATCAGGCATTCCAGCACCCTCCATTCCTTCATATGCTACCTCGAATCCCACATCTTCAGGCTAACCTACCCTTCCTCCACCTAAGCTTACCTGCCCTACCCATCTTGATTCTTGTGTCTCCTGTTTGTTCACCCTCTCGCACTAAGCATGTTTGCTCTTATGAGCAGGGTCCTCCCCTCTCGTGTCATCACCCCTCTACCCTTTCCCCATCACTTCTTACCTTCTCTCTACTGGCTGTCTCTCCTCTTATACATCTGCTCCTACACACATATCCTGCATCCTGGTTCATTATTTTCCCCACATACAGTATTGTTCTGATATTGTGTTATGTCTGCATTGTGCTTGCATTGTATTACTTATTTTTCTGTTAGTTATTGTGTATGTGTATGTAACTATTGGTTTTATAATAATAATAATAATAATAATAATAATAATAATAATAATTAAAAATCTATAATAATAATAATAAGAATAATAATAATGGGCCTGATCCAGACCTACGCCCAATCTATCTATCTATCTATCTATCTATCTATCTATCTATCTATCTATCTATCTATCTATCTATCTGTCTCATACTTTAACTATCTATCCAGGGCCGGTGTGACCCTGATGGGGATATTGGAGGGGCTTCAGAGATATGATGGGGATATTGGGAGACTTGAGACACATGATGGGGATACTGGAGGGGCATCAGAGACATAATGGTGATACTGAAGGGGGAGCTGCAGAGACATGATTGGGATACTGCAGGGGCTGCAAAGACATGATGGGGATACTGAGGGGCTGCAGAGACATTGGGCCTGATCCAGAGGTATGCCCACCGTCGCTAGGACGGCGGGCGTAAGCATAAGATCGGCTTTTCAGCCGATCTGCGCATGCGCCGGCCAGATGTTACGCCGGCTGAAGTTAGGGTAGCCTTCAGCTGGCCTAAGCGAGGGAAAATACGCCCGCACAGGGGAAGTGTCGGGGAGAGTGGACGCCGATACGCTGTGCTTTAGTAAGGATAGGGCATCGGCATAGGTCTGGATCGGGCCCAATAATACTATACATAATAATAGTGAGTAGTCTAGCTTCTCTCCCGCCCTCAGCAGGGACATTTCCCGTTACATCAGTCCTCCCCACACTTTATCTCTCCATTATACAAGATGTTGGTAGCAGCGTTCTGGCCCTCAGTCCCACGATTCACCCAGGCCTGGCAGAGGGATGTGGGGCGTTCACTAGATGCAGCCAAATGGGCCAGGATATTTGAATACACATATGCTTCATCACCTGGTACTATTGTGCTATACACTCAATATAAGGGGTTATACCACTGGTATAGATGCCCGCCTGTATTACCAGGTGCGGGCACTTCTCCTCTATGATAGGTGATCTACATCTGGTGGTGCTGCCTCATATTACGGCCCGTTTAGAGCCCAACACTCATGAATGCCGGCTGCTTGACCTCTCCCGGCGTCCTCCTTTATCCCCTTATAACAAGTCTTTGCTTAGACATTTCAACAACGAGGCCAAAGCAGTTATCCCCATTCACTGGAATTCCCCACTTACTCCTACCATCATTAGATCAGATTTTTATATGGCAATGGAAGGCATTACCTCCTGTGCCCTATACCAGTGCTTGAACTATATTGTGACTTGGTATCCCCGGTTTATAAACTATGACCTGTACAAACGTTATATCAAATAGAGCCCTTCATTACTCTAACCCTAAGACTCCCCTTCTCCCATCCATACATGCCCCACAGCCTATCCCTAAGTCTCCCCTTCTCCCATTCATCCCCTCCCCATAGCCTATCCCTAAGTCTCCCCTTCTCCCATCCATACATGCCCCACAGCCTATCCCTGAGTCTCCCCTTCTAGGCTCCATCCCCTCCCAACAGCCTAACCCTAAGACTCCCCTTCTCCCATTCATCCCCTCCCCGCAACCTAACCAAAAGTCTCCCCTCCTCCCTCCCTCCATCCCCTACCTGCAGCCTAACCCTAAATCTCCCCTTCTCCCATCCATCCCCTCCCCACAGCCTAACCCTAACCATCCCCTTCTCCCATCCATCCCCTCCCCACAGCCTAACCCTAACCATCCCCTTCTCCCATCCATCCCCTCCCCACAGCCTAACCCTAACCATCCCCTTCTCCCATCCATCCCCTCCCCACAGCCTAACCCTAACCATCCCCTTCTCCCATCCATCCCCTCCCCACAGCCTAACCCTAACCATCCCCTTCTCCCATCCATCCCCTCCCCACAGCCTAACCCTAACCATCCCCTTCTCCCATCCATCCCCTCCCCGCAGCCTAACCCTAAGTCTCCCCTTCTCCCTCCATCCTCTCCCCACAGCCTAACCCTAAGTCGCACCTTCTCCCACCCATCCATACAATATTTGGGATCACCCAATTTTTTATTTATTTACAGGCTTTAGGGGTTTGATGAATGAGTATTTTTTTGTGCCAAGCCCCACTGTGGGCTCCTGACAGTCCGGAAGCAGGGGCCAAATTTTGGAAGTCTCCTTGATATTCTGGGAGAGTTGGCAAGTATGGATCCCATACATTTTCATAACAGGGCCCTGACTGGTAACATGTTACATATCTGTTCATCGATTTCAAAGTTTTTGCAATTAACTCCAACTAATGATCAGTGGTGGCTGTAGGGCTTCCTGCAGTTTCTCTAATGATATAACTATGGCATGTACAATACTTTTCAATAGCTAATGGGATCTTTTTGTTAAAATGCACCAACCAGGAGATGATAAATTGCATTGCCCTGTTCCTGGTACTCAATGCAGATATCTACAGCACTATGTTGACAGTGAGTGGAGTAACATCAGATCCCACCCAGTGAAGTACCTGCATGAGTATAGCCCACTCTCCCAGGAGTCTGGGAGCAGGCCTGAAATTCAGAAGTATCCCAAATACTCAGAAAGTATTGGCAAGAATGATGTTCACCGATAAGCCAAAACATTAAAACCAGTGATAGGTGAAGAATGGACTATGGGTAGTAGACAGCCAGCTGAGGCAGTGGGATGCTCTGAGCAACTTTCTGTTGGGCCATATTTACTAAGCTGTGGGAATGGAGAAGTGGAGATGTTGCCCATAGCAACCAATCAGATTATAGCTTACATTTTCTAGTATGTAATAGTAAAGTGTGATCTAAAATCTGATTGGTTGCTATGGGCAACAACGTCACAATTCCTTTCCTGCAGCTTAGTAAATCTAGCCCCTGACATTTATGTGGATGTAACTGTACTTTGACAGGCACCCCCTCCCCAAACATTGTTGTAGATCAAGTACACCCCTTCATGCTACTAGCGTTGCCTGGTGGTAGTTCCCTCTTGCAGCAAGATGATGTGCCCAGCCTAACTGTTTAATCATCTTAGAGGAACAAAGAACTGAAGGTGTTGACTTGGCCTCCAAATTCCCCCGAATCTCAATCCAATCGGACATCTGTTGGACGTAGTGGACCAAGCTATGAAGGCTGCTAATGTCTTAGTGGTACACACCACAGGGCACCTTCATAGGCCATGTTGAGTCTATAGTCAATGCATCAGAGCTGTTTTGCTGGCACGAAGAAGTCAAACGCAACATTGTTGGTATTGATGTTTTGACTGATCGGTGTATATTTTATTTATAGTATTTCAGTTTTTTTTATTCACCCCTCCACAGTATGGAAAACATTGGAATAGGCCTCCTTCAAAAATCTCCAACAAACTGAGTCTAAACAAAAATGAAATGTCTGTTGGATGTGTTTATAACATTTATGAAAATGAGCGATCCGACACATTTGTACCAGATGCCTTTGTCCGTGTGTACACATATATACAAACACCACGACTGACACTTCAAATAAGTAAGTGATATTATTTAACAAAGAGCCTCTGTAGTTCAATAAGCAATAATAATAGGGGTGACTATAAATACCAGGTTCTATTCCTATATTTTACAGATGTCATACAGTACAACAGAAAAATAAACTTTTAGTGCTCTGGAATCTCCAAAAATACATTTAAGAAAGAAAAATACGGAGAAATGAAACAGAGACAGAGAAGAGATTTATAGCATGTATAGAGGCTGGACAGTAATTAGTCTGTGGTACACAAGGGGACATATATACATAACCTGCAACTCAACTCGGTAAAAGGTCTCTGTTCTAAAAAAAAATCCATATACATAATAAATATCCATATGGAAAACTCTGGGGGATATAAAGGCAGGATCCTATACAAAGGCCTTTACATTAGGACACGGGAGGTAAAGTACTAAAATCTGTAATGAGTTTGTGGGTTTTGTCAATGACAACTCACTCACCCAAATTACTTTATGACTAAAATGAGTCTAATTATTTTAACTGCCTGGGTGGGCTCTGAATATGTCATCTATTCCCCCCCCCCGGTTAATTCAATATGCTTGATTATCCCACCAGTTAAAAACATTATATCCCAGTGCTGCATTTACAAGTAATCATTATATAAAAGTTAAAGGGAACAGGACGCAATATTAATGACGGAGGAGAATAAAAGCACCCTCATCATTGATTTCATTGCAATAATTACCCCCTGGCATTGTGACTTGCTGGTCAACCATCACTGGAGTGTAATAGAAGGACTCTCTGAACGGTCATTTAATGCAACATAAGATCGCTACGGTGTGACAAGATGGAAGCAGCCCATTGATCAAAAACACGGGAACATTGGCCCTATGATTAAAGGAGTTAATTGAAGGGAATGCGTTCCAGTGATGTAACGTCTGTTGGGTGGAAACGTGCTCCTAAATCTTAATTATTAGGTAATGACAGAAAATCACTGAGAACTTCACTACATTTCCTCCTTTTTCTTTATCAATATAAAGTACATTGTAACCTTGACGTTTGTTGCTATTTTTTTTAAAATGATTTCCCTTGTCTGAGATTGATAAATATTCTGCCACCGCTGAGATATTAAGGCAACAAACAAACGTGCTAGAAGAAAAATGTTCTTATTATCAATTTAATTAATGAGTCTGGAATATCATTACAATGGCAGTCGCTCCGTATTTCATGTAGCAAATGTTTTTACTGTAAGATCCAACACCAGGGGCCAGATTTACTAAGCTGCGGGTTTGGAAAAGTGGAGCTGTTGCCCATAGCAACCAATCAGATTCTAGCTGTCATTTGTTAGTATGTAATAGGAAAGTGAGAGCTAGAATCTGATTGGTTGCTATGGGCAACAGCTCCACTTTTCCAAACCCGCAGCTTAGTAAATCTGGCCCCTGGTGTTGGATCTTACAGTAAAAACATTTGCTACATGAAATACGGAGCGACTGCCATTGTAATGATATTCCAGACTCATTAATTAAATTGATAATAAGAACATTTTTCTTCTAGCACGTTTGTTTGTTGCCTTAATATCTCAGCGGTGGCAGAATATTTATCAATCTCAGACAAGGGAAATCATTTTAAAAAAAATAGCAACAAACGTCAAGGTTACAATGTACTTTATATTGATAAAGAAAAAGGAGGAAATGTAGTGAAGTTCTCAGTGATTTTCTGTCATTACCTAATAATTAAGATTTAGGAGCACGTTTCCACCCAACAGACGTTACATCACTGGAACGCATTCCCTTCAATTAACTCCTTTAATCATAGGGCCAATGTTCCCGTGTTTTTGATCAATGGGCTGCTTCCATCTTGTCACACCGTAGCGATCTTATGTTGCATTAAATGACCGTTCAGAGAGTCCTTCTATTACACTCCAGTGATGGTTGACCAGCAAGTCACAATGCCAGGGGGTAATTATTGCAATGAAATCAATGATGAGGGTGCTTTTATTCTCCTCCGTCATTAATATTGCGTCCTGTTCCCTTTAACTTTTATATAATGATTACTTGTAAATGCAGCACTGGGATATAATGTTTTTAACTGGTGGGATAATCAAGCATATTGAATTAACCGGGGGGGGGGAATATTTTCTTTTTAAT